>VYZV01045357.1:0-10171 GCA_013401275.1 Pandion haliaetus
GCACAGCAGCACTGGGAATCTCTGCTTTCCGAGAGGCGTTACATCTCATTCCGATCCTTCTCATTTAGCATTACCAGGCATGTTGTCCTATTGTAAATGGAGGCACTCTGGCATGGTGATATAGTTATTATACAAGCTATGCCGGTTGTCTATCAAGCACACCCGCCGGTACTGCATTATCTTTTACTATATGTATTAGTTAAGGAATAGCATAATTCTATGAAAGACTACGGGCTGTACGTATCTTATAGTATGGACTTAAGAAATGCTATCGCTGAATCATATAGAATGACTCCTCTTGACTGGCGCTCATTATCAAGTGTGAACCTTACAGCAGTGCCTTTGCGGTTTTAGACTTGGAATACCATGATGGTATTACTTTACAAGTTATGGATCAATCTTACTCATGGAATTAACACTGGGCTGTATTAATTATTGGGCCAGGGTCCATATGCTATGGCCCAAGCACAGGCTCAGCTTAACTGTCATGTATTTGAAGATAATACTACTTTAACTCTTAAGGTGTTTTGCCAAGTCCCAGAGACAGGCCGATGGGAGACTTCATTTGCAGCTGTGTGGCAGGGACCACAAGAGTCTTATGTAACCTTTTTGGACCATTTACAAATGGCAATTCAAAGACAAGTAGACTCTGATGAGGTGCAGCGACTGTTACTTTTTCAGCTGGCTATAGAAAATACCAATACCAATTGCAAAAGAATCTTGGAACCTTTGCGAAATAAAGCAAAAACCCTTGCTGAATTAGTTAAAGCATGTCAGAATGTGGGTTCTGAACAACATAAAGCTGAAATGCTGGCTTCAGCAATAGCCCAGCAGTTAGTAGTGGCCAGGGCAGCCATAAAATGTTTTCTATGCTGAAAAGAAGGACATATTAAGCGTGACTGCCCAAATAAAAATAGACGAATGCAAAGTAAAGAAAAAACACCTCCTCTCAGATATGTTTGCAATGTCAGAAAGGTTACCACTGGAGCAATCAATGTTGTTCTAAATTTCATAAACAAGGTAATCGCATTGAGCCACTGCCGGGAAATGGCAGGATGGGTGTGAGGTCCAGCACCCCGAGAATAATGAACAGGACCTTCGTGGGGCAAATAACCAACCCCAAGACAGAAAAAAATGACTCTGTCTTGCAGTCTTACAACCAGCAACAACAGGAAGCGCAGGGTTGGACCTGGCCGTTACCAAACCAGTGACATTTCTTGATAATAATGTGCATTTATCCTCCACAGGAATATACTGACCATTGCCAGAAGATGTCCCTGCTTTACTTATAGGTTGCTCATCATTTACTAGAAGTAGGCTTTTTGTGTTACCGGGAGTTACTGATTCTGATCATACCGGGGAAATAACGATCATGGTTTGGACACCGTCTCCACCCTGTACCATTCCCCAGGGTGAGAGGCTTGGCCAGTTGATATCTTTCACAGTGACTAGAGTGTCAGCTGGTACTGGCATACTGACAGGGGGTTTCAGCAGTACTGGAATGCCACATATTTACTGGATGCATAAGGTATCAAAGGGATAGCCTATGTTGACATGCCTAATAAATGGTAGACCATTTACTGGACTGGTGGATACTGGTGCAGATGTTACTACTATACAGCATTCGCAGTGGCCCCAAGACTGGCCTCTTTGCCATGCTACGGCTGCAGTAGCCGGAGTTGGCAGCATGCAAGTGCCTTGGCAGAGTGCACAATCATTATTAGTCAAGGGACCTGAAAGAAAGCAAGGACTGGTACAGCCTTTTGTATTACTTGTTCCTTGTACACTATGGGGGCAGGATCTTTTACAACAACAGAATATGACATTGATGACTAATTTATAGTAAGGGCTACTGATAGCCAGCCTTGCCTGAAGCTGACCTGGAAGACCAAGAAACTTGTTTGGGTTGATCAGTGGCCCTTAAAGGGAGAGAGGCTGGAAAAGGTTAAGGAATTAGTAAAACAACAGTTACAGTTAGGGCATATCGTCCCTTCTACCAGTCCTTGGAATACTCCTATCTTTGTAATACCAAAGAAATCAGGTAAATGGAGACTTTTGCAGGACTGTGGGCTATTAATGTTGTTATGGAGCAAATGGTACCTCTGCAACTTGGGACGCCGATGTCCGCTATGATTCCAGAACATTGGCATCTGAAGGTAATCGATCTAAAAGACTGGTTTTTTACCATCTACCTTCACCCTGAGGACTGTGCTCATTTTGCTTTTTCTGTGCCTTCTATAAACAATGCAGGACCAATGCAACGGTACCACTGGGTGGTCCTGCCGCAAGGCATGTTGAGTAGCCCAACCATATGTCAAATCGCAGTAAGCACAGCATTAGAAAAGGTACAAAAGCAGTTTCCAGATGCCACAATTTATGATTATATGGACAATATTTTATTAGCTACCAAAAAAACAGAAATGTTGCAGGCTCTTGCGATGTCTGTAGAATCGTGTTTAAAGCATTATGGTCTGCAAATTGCTGAAGAAAAATTACAAAGTGTGGCTCCTTGGAAATACTTGGGTTGAAAATTATATGAAACGCAGGTTTTCCCACAACCTTTAAAGTTTGCTCATACTATCAGCCCTCTGAATGACCTACAGAAATTGCTAGGTACAATTAACTGGGTTAGGCCCTTATTGGGCATCACAACAAAAGAGCTGTCCCCTCTCTTTCAAATTTTGAAAGGTGATCCTGATTTATCTTTGCCACATTCTTTAACTATGGAGGCTCAAGCTGCCCTACTACAGGTAGCTGACAAAATACGGCCGGGCTTTGCTGCCCGCAGGGCAGAAGGTTTACCTGTATGTCTTTTCTTAATTTGTCAAACATTTCAACCATATGCATTGATAGATCAATGTGGTATTAACTATGAAGGTAACTCAGAGGATTCACTCTGGACTTTGGAATGGGTCTTTTTACCCCACTCCTTCTCAAAATTGATAACTACTGTTCTCGAAATGCTGGCTTGCCTGATATCACAAGGATGGCTTCGTTGTCAACAACTGACAGGTACTGATCTGGTATTTATACACATCCCAGTGAACCAGGAAGACTTTGATGTCTGGCTTTCTCAAAGTTTGAACCTGCAAATTGCTTTAGCTGATTATCTGGGTCAATGTATCTATTCATTACGCTGACATTGTCTGCTTCAATCTTTTCCACAATTGCCTTTGCAGCCAAAGTCAATGCTGATACATATCCCTATTCCCGGACCTTGGACTGTTTTTGTAGATGGGTCTGGGCAAACAGGGAAAGCCGTGGTTGCATGGCGGACAAAAAATGAGCAATGGGACTCTGTTGTGATGCAGGTTAATGACTCAACACAGATTGTTGAATTAGCTGCCACCATTAAAGCCTTTGAGCTTTTTAACAATGAAGCCTTGAATATTGTAGCTGATTACCAGTACGTTACTGGTGAGGTTCAACAGCTAGAAGAAGCTTTTGTTAAACAAGTTGATAACCCTTTATTATTCCAGTTATTGTTACAGTTATCTTTGCTATGTGTCAGATGTCATGTGTATTTTGTTGTTCACATTTGATCTCATACCTCATTGCCTGGACCGCTTGCAGAGGGCAACACGGTGGCTGATCAACTCACCATGCCAGCAATTATACACAATGTCATGTGACAGGCACAACTATCACATTATTTTTTTCACCAAAATGTGAAAGCTCTGCAGAGACAATTCAGACTTTCTAAATTGCAAGCTTCAGAAATTGTTAAGGCCTGTACAGATTGTCAATGTTTATCACCACTGACAACTCCTGGTGCAATAAATCCTCGTGATCTCCGTGCTGATGAACTATGGCAATCTGATGTGACTCATATCACTGAATTTGGCCGTCTCCGTTATATGCATGTTACTATCGACACGTTTTCTCATTTTGTCACAGCGACTGCACATGCGGGGGAAAAGGCTAAAGATCTAATCAAACATTGACTTCATTGCTTTGCGGTAATGGGTGTTCGCACTACTATTAAAACTGTTAATGGGCCAGCTTATTGTTCCAAGAAGGTTCAAATATTTTTACAAAACTGGGGCATTAAACACATAACCAGCATCCCACATTCCCCACTGGTCAGGCAATTGTTGAGCAAATGCATCAGATGCTTCAAAAAATGCTTGATAAACAAAAAATGGGAGCCCGGTGGGAATAACACCACAAGAACATCTGTACAAAGCTACTTATGCTTTAAATTTTTTTAAACATGTCTGCTTTATCATCTACAGCAGTAGAACATCATTCTTGCCAAGATGCTGAATGGTCTGAACGTCCTCAAGTGTATTATAAGCATCTCAAGTTTGGACAGTGGCATGGACCGGTCCCATTGATAACCTGGGGCCATGCGTATGCTTGCGTTTCCCTGCCCTCAGGTCCCTATTGGATACCTGCATGCTTGTTAAGCCGGCAGCTTCATGTGTTTCTACACATGGAGAAGAAGGTCTGGTGGAAGATGTTATTGGTAAAGACAATTAATCTTAGATTTTATTGGAACGGTCAGATTATGCCGTAAAACAGACTTAGGTATTTCTTCTTAATTTGTTTGGGGCTGACACGTGTTGATACACATATATACTGGGCTTACATTGTTGATCCTCCTTTGTTCAGGCTTCTAACGTGGTGGGATCCAACAACCCCCCATAGGTAACAACGATACTGTATGGGTTGGCGGGGTATGGTTACCACCAAAATTAGAGCAAATTAATGAAACATGGTCAGTTAATAAGACTCAGTTTGTAATTGATCTTATAAACTTGGAAAAAGTCTGGTATAAGATTTGTCCTAGAAGATGTAAGAAAATTTAATACCTATTCCCTCTTGATGACGTGCTGAAGTATGGACTTCTGTCAATCTGACAAGGGAATGGGAAGGTGATGGTGGTTTTGGATGTTTTAGTAGGACATTGGAGGAGGAAATCCAGAAAATGCAGAAACACTCGAAATGCTTTTTAAGTTGGTTGATTTTTGCAGTTGTATCTGTGATTATTATCCTTGCATCTTGTACTGCTGCGCTCATAAAATCAGTACAAACCGTGAAGATAATAGAAGCATTAAGTAACATAACACATGAGTTAGAAGTACAAGAGCGGATTAATGAGGAGGTTTTAGCTAGGCTAGAGGCATTAGAGGCAGCTGTAATATGGCTTGGAGATAGACAGACTGCATTAAAAACAAATTAGCTTAGCAGGATTGTTTCTTATACTGTTTGTATTTGTCTTTTTTATGTTGTGGTCACTGGTGCAATCCAGTCGACAGATAGAAGCACACGTGATGGCCGCTATTTTAGTCAGTGGTTTAGTACTAAACAAAAACGGGGGAGATGTGGAAAATTCCTGGAGATGACATGCAGAACAGAACTTACAGTTAAGAAAACAATAACCCGGACTTGGCGGATAGAAAGAATGAGAAGGAACCGACCAAAGACACAAGCATTGGCCAAGTAATGCGCGTGACTGATAAAGGAGAACTATGTCTAAGGCATCTGGTCAAAGATAAAAATATATGCTTTGGAATCTAAGTCCTTTTTTAACAAATATTGCTTAGGTCATGGGAANAAAGAATGAGAAGGAACCGACCAAAGACACAAGCATTGGCCAAGTAATGCGCGTGACTGATAAAGGAGAACTATGTCTAAGGCATCTGGTCAAAGATAAAAATATATGCTTTGGAATCTAAGTCCTTTTTTAACAAATATTGCTTAGGTCATGGGAAATGGGTAACACGTCTATATAAGTTGTTGTAACTGGGGAATTAAATGATTTTGTGCTTGCCGTAGCTGGAGTCCGTGTCTTTGCATACACCACAGCTGTTGCTGGTTTTCACCTTCCCTTTGCAACCTGTTCACAGGCACAACAGCACTGGGGATCTCTGTTTTTCCCAGAGAGGGAACAGCTCCTTGCTAGCCTTCTCGGCAGAACCTGTTACTGAAACTGCAAATGTCTAGCTAGTTCTCCTGCAAGGCAGGTGTCAGCCCTGAAAACTGCTGCTTTTCACCTTCCCCTTGCAGCCTGTTCACAGGCACAACACCAGTGGGCAACTGTGCTTTCACAGAGACATCACTTATCATCCCCCTGGTTGTGGACAGAGCCTGTTTCTGAAATTGCAAATGTCCAGCTTGTTCTCCCAGAACATAGGTGTCAGCCCTGAAAGATGCTGCTGCTTTTCACCTTCCCTTTGCACCCTGTTCACAGGCACAGCAGCACTGGGAATCTCTGCTTTCCCAGAGACGTAACACCTCATCAATCTTATCTTGGTACAGGCTGTTATTGAAACTTCAAACATCCTGCCAGTTGTCCAACAAGGAAGGAGCCAGTCCTGAAAGCTGTTGCTAGTTTTCACCTTTCTTTGCAGCCTTTTCACAGGCACAACAGCACTGGGGATCTCTGCTTAACCACCTCACAGTAGCAACACTTTCCCTCACTGTGAACAGAGCCCGGCTCCAAAATAGAAAACCTCCAGCTAGTTCTCCCACAACGAAGGTGCCAGGACTGAAAGTTGTTGCTGGCCCTCCTCTTCCCTTGGCAGCCCTTTCACAGCCCCACGAACACTGGGGTTCTGTGAAGATCTTACTAGAGCAACTAACAGAATGCATCAAAGCAAAATGAATTTTTAAGCCTGTAAAGCAGAGTGAAGAAGTGAGGAAAGGCTAAAATGACCAAATCTTGTCTCAATTCTGAAGAGCTTTGAAAGGCCAAACAGAAGTCCAGGCCATGATCAGCTTCAATGGGAGAGAGGCTGGAATCAATATCTTTTAATAGGGACCCTGAAGTGGGCATCCCTGTGCTGGAGTGTGTACACCACCAAATACTGCTCAGTATATGCTCTCTGAACACTTGTAGAGAGCTTGGCAATGCTGTGAGCACAGCCAGGCTCATGACATAGGTGGCACTTGTGCTTCTCCAGGCAAAAGGGCACGGTCATGAGTATCAGACCAAAATCGCAGCTTTCATTCATGTTCTGTGTTGCCAGGCCTTGTAATTTTATGGTGATGTTTTCATGGGATTTGCCCAAAGCCTGCAGAAATTAGGGGATTATGGATCCTGGGAGCTTCTGTTTGGGGCTGGTTATATCCTCATAGCTCTGGGGAAAACCTCTGCCTGCACGTCTGTCTGTCCATCTGTGTGATGCACATGCACTCCTTATATTGCCCATTGTGACTGTGCATGTTCATCAGGTTTGCTGTGCATGTGGTGTTTTGGCTGTAGGTGGCTCAGTGGAGAGGACCAGAGCGCAGAGACAGGGGTACTTATCACAGTCTTAAGATCTGCATCACCTCACATGCATGACAAACACTTGGGTCAGGATACCTGGGCCTGACTATCTCTGCTACTGCCTGGGCCACAGGGGACTGATGGGTCAGTGTCAGCTCTAGCCCTGTAGCCCAGTAATACAGTATTGACATTACTAGTAATGGGTTACAGGTTTTGAACTGACCATACAGAGCCTCAGGACTCAGGCTGGTCAGGCTTGCTCTGTCTGACCTTGTCTTGACCTTCCTGGAGCATTGTTTTTAGCAGGTGTAGCTGTATCACTGATTTTTTTTCTTCTGGCCAGCTGGTTATGCCTAATTTGTCTCTATTTTTCCTTTTTTTTTTGCATGGTACTACCACTATTTTTATATAGATAGTAGGAATCAGTAATTATTCTGTGCAGAATTAGTTATTTTTGAGTCTAACATAATGCTGTAGTGTGGAGAAATACAGGCCTAGCGTGACAGCAACGGTCTCGCCAGAAAAGGCACAGGGATTGGTAGGGTGTAGGTTTGGAATGATAAGCAACAGGTCACAGTCTTTGCCCTGGAGACCCCATGGCTATAAAACGACTCACCAGTGGTTAAAGTAATGCAAAGCTGAAGCTTGGTAAAATGAGTTTTAGAGGTAACAAACAGAGCTAACATATAAAAAGTACTATAGATGGTAAAATCAGATGTAACATGGAGCTGCAGAAGAAGCAATGAAGAAAGAGCAAGTTGTAAAAACATGTTAGCAAATTAATAGAATTACCCAAAGTGGATCCTACAGTAAGGAGGAAGAAATCATCACCTTGTATTCCTCTGGTCATTGGACTCCAGAGGCAGATGGCTCACAGTAACACTTCCACCACAACTACTACTAGATTGAAGTTATGGACCTTAGGGTCCAGAGGAGAGATGGAAGGATGGGCATAACAACATGAAAGGAAATAGAAACTAGGCAGTGTGTGTGATGATGAGGAAGACCTTTCTGCATAAAAGTATTCTTTCTTTTTCTGCAACAATTAGCTTGGCATTGAAAATGATTCATTGAACATGATTCTTTGGTTAGGTGGCTAAGATCTGAATTATACAAACAACAAATTCTTGGCTTTATATAGAAGGTGAGCTTGCTCTTTGCCACAGCAAGATTTTGTGTGTAATACATTGTACCACACACATGTACACTCCCCTCCACTGGCAGGCTGATGATGGGATATCACTGTTCTATAAGACTGGGAAATTTTATTTGGCCCCTTGCATTGTGCTCTGGGCAGTTGTTTGGCAAAGAACCTGTCTGGTTTTTTTCTTTGCCTAACATTATGGGTGCTTTTGGTAATCAGTGCTTTTTGAGTAACCAGTCACATGAGAATAACTGCAGTGTTCAGCCCCACTCTAATAACGCACTGTGGAACTCACTAAAACTGCAGGAAACTTCAGTTTTGCCATTACCTTTGTGTTGGGATGTTTGCCAGGCTCTCTACCTAATCCAGGCTTCAGCAACTCAGCACTGCCTTCCTCAGACCTTGTTAGAGGCTGTTAGTCAACAGCCTAAAAATATGTACTTAGAAATTGAAATATCACCTGAAAAAATGGTTCTTTCTTCCTCTGAGTTTGTCACAGTGTGCTTTCCTGGCTCTATCTGCTGTATGCATAATAGTATAGTATAATAATCTAAATTATCGTGCATCTTTCCCTGGCAGGGTGTGAAATCTGTACTGATTTCACTCAATGTGTGAGCTTTGGAGGACAGCTTGGAGATAGGGACTGTGTTACAATCCCTGCTCTGAGGACATCTGTCTCCCGGCATCATGCCATATCTCTTCTGCTGCAGCCATGGTTGTTGCAGTTCAGGGAAGCTCCAGCTCTTTGCTGCTCCTTTTCCCTGGGAATGGGAGGAGTGGTGACTGGAGACTTGTAATGGTGCAGGAAGGACTGTGGAGAGTGGGGCAGAGGTTTCTTCTCCCTGTGCCTTCCTCAGGAGCTGAGTTCAAAGCAGCTCCTGACTCAGCAGCTGACCACTGCTGAGTTGCTTGGGTGGAGCCTGTGTCACCCTGGTGTCACCCCATCCTAGATGGGGTCCCTCAGCCCCCAATGTGGGGATTGAAAGAGTCCCTTTCCACAGTCCATTCTGTGCCATAGGAGAGGAACTAGAAGGAACATCAGTTTCTCATGGGACCTAAAGGCAGTACAGATGGACACTGCTTCTTGCTTTCCTGTGCAGTTCTCTCTAGGAAGCCACATGATTTCTCCATACAGGCACACCTGGAAGCTAAAGTCCAGCTTCATAAAGATGCTCCAGACTTGGAAAGGCTCTGGCCTCAAATACTCCAGCTCAGCTGACTGTGGAGATGGCTACTTAATCCACAGCATGACAGTCTTCACACAGCATCATATGGCAAAGTGTGGCTATTGCTTTCCACAGCCTTATGGGTTCCCTTCTCAGGACAGCCACCTGTGGATTCTCCTCTCTTACCTTAATGTCTCATGGCAGCCACCTGCAGCCAGCCTTCTTTCGCTGTGACTCCGGGAGCTAAACAAAGGAACTGAAGGTGCCTCAAACTACCACCATGGGGTGTTAGGGAACACAAACACACCACTAACACAGGGAGGCTACATCAGTAGTGTCGTGGTTTAAGCCGAGCCAGCTTAATATATATGATATAATGTTATGGGTTTGTGTGGCGCGGTTTTCCTTGGTGGCAGGGGAGGGGGGCTGCAGAGGCGGCCCCTTTAAGAAGTTGCTGGAAGAATTCGCTGCCCCAAAATGTCGGACCCCCCTCTAGGCGGGGAGTGACAGTGGTAACACCTCTGGGAAAACATATTTAAGAAGGGGAACCGGTAGTGTGGGGGTTGGAAACCTGAGAGGAACATCGCTGCCGTCACTCCAGTCATGGAAGTGGAGGGGGAGGAGGAGGCACCTGAGGAGGCTGAT
>VYZV01045357.1:17251-28803 GCA_013401275.1 Pandion haliaetus
TCCAGCAACTTCTTAAAGGTCCCGCCTCTGCAGCCCCCCTCCCCTGCCACCGAGGAAAACCGCGCCACACAAACCCATAACAATGACACAGTAGCAGCTCTCTTCAAGCTGGTGAGTTTACAAAAACCACAGCTATTCAAGTGAATGAACAGTAATGAACCTTTTTATTAAGATTCCTTCATAAAACACATTTTACTGGTCCATTAGAAGGAAGACATACCCAAGTGAGTACACATGCACAAACCACCGTACTTGTATAGCAATGACAGTCAGACTTACCCAGCAATCCCAAGCACTCCTGCCTATGCCGTTCATTCCAGGATTTCCTTCTGCAAGTCTCACTGCAAGTGAAGACTTCATGACAACGCATGCAAGTTGATAGCTGAACACCAACTGAACATCCACACTGATAGCAATATTTAAAGAATGGTAGTCTAGAACAAAGGTAGTTGTAAAATGAAAGCACTTTATTGTTTGTTTAGGGTTTTCCTCAAGCTGATAGCATGTTTGCAGATCACAGTAAAACTAAATCAAAGTGGCTACAATATAGTAATAATGTTCAACAATAATGTTCAACAATAAAGAAACAGGAGACTGTAGCTTCCCACAGGAGTCTGTGGGGAACAGACTGCATACCACCTGCAAAGCCAGCCCCTGGAAACAGCCCCCAGAAAAGCCAAGTGTCTTAGTAAGAAACATGCCCAAGCCTTTACCAAACCAACATCCACATCCTGCCATACACTAGCACAATGTGTGCTTTAGTGTACTCATGACAATGGGTCTGGAGATGTCCATTTTGAAACTGGCAGGCAGACCAGATTATATATGGCCAAAGATAACAAAGCCAAGCTGGCAAACTAAAATACCCTCACAGAACCCACTGGAATACTGCAGAGACAAACAGGGACACCCAGGGGCCACTGTACCATAACAGTTATTCCAAAGTTGGAACATAAAATGAAGAGTGCTTGGGCTAAGGATTTCAGTGGGACTGGGAAGCAAAACATTAGATTTAAGTGCAAGCTGGACTACGTATTTATACTCTTTTTAAAGCATTTAAGAATCCTTTCCCAATAGCTAGCAAGTTTCACTGAGGCTTCATCCATGTCCGCAAGTCATCACTGAGATCTATTTGTAAAATCTTTGTGTGTTACTTTAACCTTACAGATTTTGTTTTAGTTCACTTTATGTTCTTCTGGCTATTTCTGCATCTTATGCTATTATTGATCCATCTCGGTCCAACAAAAATGCTGCCTCAAAATTTCTGTCTTCAAAAGTGCCCCATTTCCTGACACCTATGTTATTTCCTCTTGATTCTAATACTGAGACAAAGTTCAGAAGCCTGTGAATTCCCTACAGTAGGAGAAACTCATAACAGAATTCAGTATCCTTGAGCATTTCCATTATTATTCAAATTTTTGTTAAAACACAGTTCCAAGAGTAACATTCAAATTGTACAAGTCTTTCCTGCAATTTCTGGAGAAATGTAAGCTACAAAATTTGTATGGGCCTATTTCTTAGCATTTACATGCTACTCTAAGGTACTGATATCATTACTTGGTTTAAAACAGACTGCTTCCCACAACAAGACTGAATTATTATGCAGACTCTTACAGCAAAGTCTGAAGCTGAAAAGGAGTGATGTGATCAGAACAAAGAAAGAAGCTAACAGCAGCTGATACGTCTGTGTAGACTAGAGAGGAAAATTAGAAAGGAGAAAAATGGCAAGGTGACAACAGTTTTGGTGAGGAAAAAATCCAGGCACAGTATTTTTGACTAATAGTCAATACCCGAGTGCAGTATCTCTGCCCTACCTCACTTCTTCCACATGATGGCTCCCTCCTTTCTTCTTTGAAACACGTGTATGAACGGCTTAATCCACTACACCAACAAAAGGGGGGACGGGGAGAGGGGGAAATCAGTATTCTGACTTGAGAATTAGAATGCTAGTCACAAGATCCACTTTCATTAAAAGTCTGCTTGGCTCTGTCTACTGTATAAAATGTGAAGATACATAATAAAATGCATCTTCAGTCAACAAGCTTCAGAAGCCAAGAAAAAAGGGGCCAAGTTGCTACATCACAGCCAAGAGGAAGAAACCGTACAGATAATTTACTCTTACTCCCTGCTTGTGACAAGCCACAGAGTCAGAGGTTATGCTGAACTGCAAATGGATGCACACTTCTGAGAAGTATGTGAAATACTGTTACCTTCTTTCTACAAAATGGTTTATGAGAGTCGGTCTCCCATTTATAGTGCATGAGACTTTGAGATGATGCCTTCAGCCACATTGACTGTTTCTGAGGATTCTGATTGTTCATTCCACTTAAACATGTAAAAAAAGAAAGAAGTTACAAAAATGAAGAAAAATCTTGTTCCAGTGCATGACTCAGCATATTAACACATCATAGCAGTAACACAGTACAGCATATAATGATAATGGAATTTTGTTAACAACTGTTAGGGAAATAATTTATAAGTAATTTGTAACTAAGTTGTGTTTTGTTTTGTTTTTAAATCTCTTTAAAAAATTGAATATTTTTCTTGTTCAATTTCCATGATGTCTAAAACATGTTTAGAAGAGTTACAAGTTTCTTCCAGTATGTATCACTAGCTTAGAAGAAAAAAAATGCTGAAATAAAACAAGACACAGATTTTCAACCTGCATTAGCTTGCATGAGAATCTGGAACTAGGATCTGCAAGGCTGATGTTTCCGAATCTGGATGCATATTCAACTCAGAGGAAAAGTGAAAGTTACGTACATTTACCTTGCAGAATCTCAGAGACTGTGACAGACACAAACCAACACAGGAGGATCCCCTCTCTATTCCTAATTACCTCATATTGCCTCCAAAATGAGAGGTAATAGCTCCACATTGATTTTTGTGCAGTTTTGAGCAGCTGCTATTTCTCACTTCTCCCCTTCCCATAAAAGTCTTGCAACTTTAGCAATGGGCCACCACTTGAACATACTCTTGGAACTGGAACAGCAACTTCAGAGCAACCAAGAATTATTTGGTACTTAATTTCCAACAAGTTTCCTCAAGGCACGGGCCACTAGCTGTCTAGCCTCATGTGAAATTCTCAGCAGCACCCTTCCATTTACCAGACTCCACTGAAACTTTTCAAAGACCACACAATTCCTGCCCAGATCCCTTTTTTATCTGTTTTCTCAACCAGGCTGGTGATTCCTGACATCCTTGTTTTCATGTTCTTTCCATTCCCAGATTTGCACTCTTACAAAATGTATATCATGTTCCTACACAGGAAGTCCAGAGCACATGTTTCTCTTTTGAGGCAGGATGAAGGCCGGGGATATGACTCCTCCTTTGTGAGCACTCCCCAAGGATCAGCAGACTTCTGACAGCACAATTGCTTTTTACTAGCCACGTCCATGATGCCAGCAGGATTATGCAGTACCAGGAGAATCACCTACGTCCTACCTACTTACGCATTTGTAATTCCCATCAACTGCCCCACTGCATCTTCATGGTGTTAAACACCTAGCCAAGAAGGCCTCACATCTCTGCTATTGATACAGCACTTTATTTAAATTGCAGAGTAAGCTTGTAGCTGCATTGGAGCTTGATCCTTCGAGTTAGGAGTTAGCAGTGAGAGTAGAGATTATTCTGCATTCTCAGAGTGCAAAATGCATAAAAGTTCTGACTTTTTCCTAGGGAGTATACACAGTAAATTTAAAAAGCAAGCTTACAGCTTGAGGAAATAATACATTAGGATTCTGTCATTTTAGATTAGATGTAAATGAACCTTGTAACTGTGCAAGCTCCTCTCAGCAGTATTATTTTTAAAAGATTCTTCTGGATAAAAGAGAATAAAGCACATGGAGAGAACAGATAACCCTTCATCACTACACTTATTCACAGCAGCTCCACTATCAATAAGATTGACAACATCATTGTGGGAATGAACCTGTAGAGGGGAAACATCCGTACTTGCACATATATGTACATGCTTCTAGCTTTTGACATGGAAAGAATTAACACAGTTTTAAAGTAGTGATGCTCTCCACTGTTTAGCTAATTCAAATTTATATTTCCAACAAAATAGAAACACAATACTGAACCATGTCTTACAGAGTTTAGAACATGCATTTTTCAGCTAATTTTTAACTACTGGATTTCACAGGAATTCAGTGAGGATTCATGCACAGACAGACTAAAAGTGACTGAGATGGCTACAGGAGAAATACAGTGTTCTGAATTATTATCTAGATTTTGCTAGACATTTACAATGAATGCCAAGTATCGAGGCAGCTGAAAAGGGCATGAAAAGAAAGGCGGGAGGGAGCAGGATTTCATCTCCCTTCTACAGAAATTGAAGTTGTGCATGCATGGTTTCTAGCCACCACCACTTTTTAGCAAAAAAAAACCAACTCTATCTGAATCTGATTTCAACTAGGAGAAAAAATAATGACACAGTCACATCCAAAAACATAGACCTAGTCCACTGCATAATCATAACCTGAAAACAAACCTGACATTTGAAATCATCTCTAATATTTACTGAAGGGCTTCTTTTAGGTTATTTATTTACCGTGGTGTTTGGCATGATACCAGTCATTACAAACACTACTCATGCCACATGGCTTTTCTGTTTTTCCTGTTTACTGAACATTCCTTTCATACTATGCAATGAAACAAGAGAAAAATTTAATTCAGCCTACTATACCAGGAATTTTTCATCATGTGGTAAAGAGTCATGCTTTGAGTCTTACAGCAGCAAGTGCTGTGTATCCATGTTTGTCAGCTGTCTAGATGAGCAAGCCCCATTTCTCAGAATCACATAGACCCCATCACAGTCTCCTCTTGCTGCCTTCTGAATTAGCTGCTCTGAGGCAAGCTCCCTGAGGCCTGGAGGCCCGTAAGTACTGCAGGCTCCACTGAGAATGAGGTTGACATCTGAAGTGAACTCCACGTGACAGCGCCTAGAAAAGGAAAAAAAGTATGGCACCTTTAATCAGCTAGGTACTCTTAGACCACTATGGCAATTAAAGAAAAAACACATCAAGAATAAAATATGTTGGTGAGCAAGATGGGAAAATAAGGCCAGGTATCATTTTAAGAAATATTTCAGATAGTGTAAGCTTGCTTACATTAATGGCAGAAAGGCAAATTAGTGTACAGGGTGCTGGCACAGATTTTAGCTACAGAGGAGGTAAAAAATACCCAGCCAACAGACATCTACTAAAATAAGAAAACAAAGCCTAACTACCACGTGGTTCTATGAATCAATTTATCGTGCACACTCATGACATCTGTTTATGACTTAATTTCCATCATCTGCTTTAACTATGACTATAAAATATGCCTACGTAGCTTGTGTTCCTATCAAAAAAGCAAATAAGGAAATACTCTGTGGGCCCAAAGAGCATCTCCACATACAAGTACTGAGCTCCATAAAAACTGACATGCAGCTGGCAGTTCTACTAGCTATAAACTTGCTGCAGCATGTTTTGTAAAGCCATGAAGGAGAACAAGAGTCAAGATAACCACAACAAAGTATCATTGGCCAGGTTTTCAGTGCTTTCAAAAATCTGGCACTCTGTTTCTCTGTGTTTCTACCTCTATGCAAGACACTACACTCCCAGAACAAGGAAGGTCAGAACAGATCTCTACAGCCCTTACCTCCTAATTCCTTTCAAAACTGGTCTTCCAGAAACTCTGACATGCTGTTGAGCAATAAGACTATTTTTATAGGTGTAACCAGGATAAAACTGATGTTTAACTCAAAGGAATAAAATCCGTGAATTGAGATATGTTGTTTGCTTCTTTTTTAAAAAAATTCTTCATTGGCAACTTGTAATCTCAAGGCCATAAAAAACAATCTGGAGTGCAGCTTTTATCCTGCAATGTAGATTTGAAAATAATGAACCTGGACACTTCAGATTGCTGCCTATCTCAACAGTTTCTTAAACTGCTGTATTTTTCCAGTTTCATATTGCTGGCATTCTAATATGCCTTTTGAGAGTACTGTCTAACTAATGAGCTCTTCATCAAAGGAGAATAAATACTGAAATCTTGTATATTAGATACTAGAATAAGAAACTTTTCCAGGCATCAGATTTTTAGTTCTGGACAGATACTATCACATCACAGGGCTGGAAGGAGGATCTGGGGAACTACAGGCCTGTCAGTCTGACCTCAGTGCTGGGTTATGGAGCAGATCATCCTGAGTGCCATCACATAGCATGTACAGGACAAGCAGGTGATCAGGTCCAGTCAGCATGGGTTTATGAAAGACGGGTCCTGCTTGACTAACCTAGTCTCTTTCTATGACAAGATGACTCAGTGCGTGAAGGAAAGGCTGTGGATGTTGTTTACCTGGACTTCAGTAAAGTCTTTGACACCATTTCCCTCAGCATTCTCCTGGAGAAACTGGCTGCTCCTGGCTTGGATGGGCATACTCTTTGCTGGGTAAAAAACTGGCTGGATGGCCAGGCCCAAAGAGTGGTGGTAAAGGGAGTTAAATCCAGTTGGCAGCTGGTACAAGTGGTGTTCCCCAAGGCTCAGTATTGTGGCCAGTTCTCTTTAATATCTTTATCAGTGATCTGGATGAGAGAATCGAGTGCACCCTCAGTGGGTCTGCAGAGGACACCAAGTTGGATGGGAATGTTGATCTACTGGAGGGTAGGAAGGCTCTACAGAGGGATCTGGACAGGCTGGATCAATGGGCCAAGGCCAACTGTGTGAGGTTCAACAAGGCTCAGTGCCAGGTCCCACACTTGGGTCACAACAACCCCATGCAATGCTACAGGCTTTGGGAAGAGTGGCTGGAAAGCTGCTCGGCAGAAAAGGACTTGGGGGTATTGGTCAACAGCCGGCTGAATATGAGCCGGCAGTGTGCCCAGGTGGCCAAGAATGCCAATAGCATCCTGGCTTCTATCAGAAATAGTGTGGCTAGCAGGAGCAGGGAAGCGATCATCCCCTGTACTTGGCACTGGTGAGGCCACACCTTGAGTACTGTGTTCAGTTTTGGGCCCCTCACTACAAGAAAGACATTTAGGTGCTGGAGCACATCCAAAGAAGGGCAAGGAGGCTGGTGAAGCATCTAGAGAACAAATCCTATGAGGAGCAGCTGAGGGAACTGGGGTTGTTTAGTCTGGAGAAAAGGAGGCTGAAGGGAGACCTTACTGCTCTCTAGAACTACCTGAAAGGAGGTTGTTAACGAGGTGGGGGTCAGTCTCCTTTCCCAAGTAACAAGAGACAGGATGAGAGGAAATGGCCTCAAGTTTCACCAGGGGATGTTTAGATTGAATATTAGGAAAAATTTCCTCACCAAAAGGATTGTCAGCCATTGGAACAGGCTGCCCAGGGAAGTGGTTGAGTCACCATCCCTGGAGATATTCAAAAGACATGTAGAATGGCGCTTAGGGACATAGTTTAATGGTGGACTTGGCAGTGTTAGGTTAATGGTTGGACTCGATGATCTCAAGGGTCTTTTCCAACCTAAATGATTCTATGATCATCTCCTTCAATACTTCCCCATGCAAAAGTTGAGTACAGCAGAAGCTAAGCTGTTGAAGAGTACCCTAGCTCAATGGAGATCAAAGCATGACAATTTTGGTCTAAAGAACCTAAACACTAAGGGAGCTGCTTGAAAAAAACCCACACTAAGATTTTCCTGTACTTATGCTGACTTTGAAAGGCAAGGAAACTGCAGTATTAGCACAGCATTTTTCCAGCTACCTGAAATTTTCTGCCATCCTTCCATTCCAGAGTCCCATAGCCTTCTACATGGCCAAGATAAAGAGCTCCTGTGAATTTGGAACCATCAGGCCAGTAGCAAATCCCCTTGCCGTAGCGGTGGTCCATGTAGAACTGTCCCACATATCTCTGTAATCCACAAAAAAGGACAAGACAACAAGAATGATACAACTGACAGGACAGAAATAAGTGAAATTGGGTCCTTACTGCAGCAGAGCAGGACGAACAAGGTGCAGGAAACTGATACATGAAGAGGGTGAATCTTACACAGTTAAGAAAGACTGGGCACAGTCTCAACTCCGTTTTAGTCATGGGCTTCAAAACGCAGCCAGGATTTTACCAATTTCTCTAGAAGCTCTTCCATCATGTAGCAATAAGTAGCTCACACTACTTCAGCAGATGTATCTCAGCGTTCATATCCTCAGGTACATTGCCAAATGATGCAGGCTAAACATCTATTCAGTTGTTCAACAGATTTCATAAAGACCTGTATGCCAATACACATTTAGCATTCTGCATTCAAAACAAAAGGTAAATCAGCAGAACCATAAAGTCCTCGACTGTCAGATGCAGGTAAAGTGACTGGATTATTAAACACCACTTGCGTAAAAGATAAATATGACTGCTACTCCAAAACTGGCACTTTTACCCTGCAGTAGAAAGCACCGATGAAATTTCCTAACATAGGTAAACATAGTGCTGGATTGTATGAAAGCAGCAGATGCTAAGTCAAAAGGTTGTCCAAAACCTCCTCTCTCTTCAGTGAAGAAAACCTTAGCTACTAACCTGCTCATTTATTTCAGTCACAAACACTTTAAGGTGTTCACTATTTTGAAGCAAAACCAGACATTTGGAAGATATTTTATATAAATTAATAAAAATCTGATTGATAATACAAAAAAATCCCACTTAAAATCTCAATGCCTTACTCCTTCTGGTGAATTAAAAATAATAATAAAATTTGTAGCTTTGCCACAGCCCTGGTATTTTGTGGCATAAAAGGATTGACTACCCTTAGCTTAAAAAAAAAACCCAGAACACTATGGTGGCAATAGCAGCAGCACTGACAGCAACCGCTTACTATTTTCTCTGAGACTGAGGCAAAGTGCTCCAAGCAAGAGAGCAGAGGGTATTACCAGAAAACTTGCGTCCCAGTTTGCATTTTAGTAGTGGATGCGTTACCAACCCAGACATGGAGGGACATGAACACTCAGAAGAGCAGCAAAAGCTGATTCACCTGGTGAACATGCTCTCAGACCTCACACAGATGCTAGGAAAGTGCTTGTCTTAGAAATAAGAGGAAACTAACTAGTTTGGCACCAATACAGAGCGAGCAGGGAGAGGCAGGCCAAGGGGAACCTGCATTCAAAGACCCCTCTCCTTACAACGAGAGGATGCCGTGAAAGCATCCAGAGCACCCATTCACCTGTCCCATGGACGGATGGGGCTCTCCAGCAAAGCACACAAAACCAGCAGGCGAGACAGGCGGGCGCGGCGCCTCATGGGCAGCCTTCCTGCGCCCGCAGTAGCGGGAGGCCCAGCCGGGCCCGCAGGACGACCGTACTCGGGCGGGAGAAAGAAGGCGCCTCCGACGGCCCCTCTCGCCGGCGGGCTCAGGCCCGCAGCCCAGTACCCCGGCGGCGGCGTACCTCGCCGGCTCCCGGTCCGCGGGGCAGGCCCTGCCCGGGGCAAGGGGCGCAGCCGGCCGCCCTCGCCGCCTCTCTGCTCTCAGCCGCCGGCTGAATGGAAACTCGCCCGGCGCCAACCGCCATGGCAGCCCCGCCGGCAGTGCTCCCGGTTCCGGCCAGCAGGATGCGAGGTCCCCTGTCGTCAGGCGGCGCGTTGCCGTGGATACCCCGGCGGGCCCGCCAGCCGCGGGCGCAGGGAGGGAGAGCCCCGCGCCTCTGGGGCAGGAAGAAGGCCGCCCCGCGCTGCCCCAGTCAGGCTCGGCTGAGCTCGTGGAGAGGCTAGAGGCCTGAGGAGAGGCCGCCCCGCGCTTTCGGGGCGCTCCGGCGTGCTCACGGCCGTGGCAGGCAGAGGCCGCTCCGTACGGGCGGGACCCCCATGAGCAGGACCCCCACGGCGGGAGCTGTACGTGCATGGCCACCCGGGAGGGACAGCGGGTCGACGACCCCCGAGCCTGGCCCTGGTCAACCCCTTCCTGCCAGCCCCTGCCCAGCCCCTGGCCCTAATCCTCAACCGGCGCCTCTCCCTCTCCTCCTCAGATGCCTGCAGCACTCATGGCCAACTTACTCAACCTGGTCCACGCTGGCATCGTACCAAATCCATACAATTTTTCCAACTGATTGATGAACTCCAAGCCTCCGGAGCTAACTAGGGCAGCACTGATCATTATTTTAGCACAAACAGCTGTCACGGAAATAAGCAGAATCGATGTCAGCCCGAGTCACCAGGCAGCTGGAGCAGCAGCCTCCTCGAAGCCCAGACTCGGCCCTGGCATACCATTAGGTTATCATGGGTTGTTTTTGTAAAAAAAATAATTGTATTTAACCAAAACCGTCCAAAGTGCCAGATTTTCCACCATTATTAGAGAAGCCAACTAAGCAGTTTAAGCCTTCCTTTTCTGTGAAACCACAGTCAACCTGAAGTTAATTCATGGTAAAACAAATAGAAGCTTTTCCTTAATCTCCGCTGACCACCAAACCAATGAAATGATGTTAAACAAAAGTCGCTTAGCTTTAAGAACTTTAGATCTGCTTTTGTAATTGTTTATGAAAAACTTACAGTCACTTGTTTAATTTCCAGAATTCCACCTGTCAGAATTACATTGGAATCTGAAAGCAATAGACTGTGGGAATTAAGGCACGGACTCCGCGGTCTGGATAAGTGAAACCATGTAATCTCCTGATTACAACAGTTTATATAAACGTGCTACCCATTTCCCATGACCTAAGTGATTTGTTAAAAAAAGGAATTAGAGTCCAAAGCGTATTTTTTATCTTTGACCAGATAGCTCAGACATAGTTTTCCTTTATCAGTCGCGCGGATTACTTGGCCGATGCTTGTGTCCTTGGTCGGTTCCTCCTCATTCTTTCTGTCTCAACACCTGTGTTCCCAAGCTCTACAGTATAAACATTAGGCGCCCTTCATGCAGTTATCAGCGGAACATTTAGTTCAAGGATCTTCTTCTGTCCCATGGTTTCACATACTCGCCATCCCCCACAACTCCCCCTTCTTGTTTTATCAACACACTGTATGCACTTTTGTTGAAAGCACGCACAATTGCATTTTGCAGATGTTGCAGAATACGTGGCAATACACATCCTAGGACCAATAAGATTAACACAACCATACTTACTCCCTTAATCAATGTGAGGATCCACCCAGTTATTCCCCATCCTGCAAACAGGTTTTTCAGCCAGTCTCCAGTATCAACCTGTAACTTGCTTACACTCTGCTTTAAGTTTTGAATGCTTTCATGAATAGACTCGGAATGATCTGACAAAGTCATGCAACATATTCCCTCCAATATTTCACAACCATGTCCGTGTGCTAAAAGCAAAAAGTCTATAGTGGCTCTATTTTGAAGCGTAGCATGTCGAATTGAATCGACATCGGTTAGGAGCGCTGATAAAGCAGCTGCAGTGGCATTTGTCTGTTTTGCAAGCCAACACCCTAGTTTATTAAGAGTGCTTAGTGCTTTAGCCCCAGCGACCCCAGGTGCAAGAAAGGATGCTGCGATAATTTTGCTAGGATTCCAGAACTCCACTTTATCATCACATTCACTTTCAAAAGTGTGCGTACTGCGTTCGTGTCATGAAGGTGCATGTTTCACGATCATGGTATCATTTGGTAAATACATCCCC
>VYZV01045358.1:1489-17859 GCA_013401275.1 Pandion haliaetus
GTCTAGATGTAAAAGTTTGCCTGATAATGACAGGTCTTGCATGAAAATGCCACCCTTCTCTGGTAGCTTAAATTTAATTTTGGTGGCTAGGTAAGCATTCTTCAGGCACTCATTCAAAAGCTTGAGTATTTAACTGTTAAAAATACCTGAAATGTCAAACTATATTTGAACTTCAGTTTCACAAAAGTATTCTTTAAGTACATTTTCACCAAATCATTCTTCTCTTTGGCCCTTTCTGTGCCAGAGTGTCAAAAATCTGTCCCTTTGGCTATCACGTCCTCTTCCAAGCAGCGTAAAATAATATGTTGCTATATCTGTAGCCAGTCCAAGGTTCTTGACTAATGCATGTACACATTTACTCTTCCATTTTCTTATGTTGATCATGTTGGGTTTTTTTAATGGATTATCACGTAGCACTGAGTAATGACTTGGAGGGTGTGTGGTGTCACAAGACATGCGCGCTTTAGGACTCCCTGAAGAAAACCTGTGGCTGGTAATACCTGGAGTTAATTTTTCTCATCCTTACGTGTTTTCTCAGCTCTTTTCTTCTATAAGTGTTTTGAAATACTCATGTTCTGCCTTTTAAAACTCTGTTGCTCTGGGAAGTGCAGTTCCCTGTTCATCTAGGAGCAGTGCAAAAATCGCTTTTATTTCTGCTAAGTAGCTTACTCTGAGAACCATTTTCTGACTCTTTAAGGCACAGCATTTCATCGTACTGTTGAAATGTTGTGCTAATAAAATGCTTTAGTTGCTTTCTCTATCTGAAGGCTAATTTTGGTTTTTTTTAAAGATCTGCAGGTTTTTTAGGTGGGAGCTGGGCACCTTGATTCCCAAAGATTCTTTGGAAAACCTAGCTTGAGACTAGTATTAACCTTCTTACCTTATGAGTGAGCTGTGTTCCAGTAATTTTAAAATGTCTTTTCCTTACATGTTAGCATCAACCTTCTGTTTTGTTTTTGGTAGGTATGCCTGGACTATAGCTCAGTGCAGAATCTGTGGGAACCATATGGGATGGAAGTTCACAGCTACCAAAAAGGATATGTCACCTCAAAAATTCTGGGGATTGACACGGTCTGCTCTCCTGCCTCGGATTCCAGAAACAGAGGACGACTCAGGCCATGATAGATCACCGTTACTCTGCCTGTAATCTAGTAACCTGCTTTGGAGATGAACAGGCAGTAGTCCCTCTGATGCATCCGCTCAGTTCTGCTTCTGATGCTTTCTTAAACTTAAAAACCCCAAGAACCCACACCAACACACAAAAACCAACCAAGCAAGCAGGCTCACTACATTTGGGTTTGGTGTGCGTCCACATTACTGTTGTTTCAGACACATTGAGAACTGAAGGTTGAGTCTTTAAAATGACAGCTGAGGAGAGGAGGTGGCATGAGACACCAAGAAGTCTATCATCTGGTCCATCTGGACAGGCTTGAGACTGAACTCTCTCCTTCCCTGTATAATTTCAGAAAATGTTTACTGCTGTCGACTTGCAGTGAAAGAAGGTCGGGGGAAACTAAAATTACAAATGAACAGTATAATTTATGCAATATATGTACAATGGTAGATACCAGTTACTTGCTGCGGAGTATTTTCCATAATATACTTAAAAGTGGTTTTGCTGAGAATCCCTGTTTCTAACCGTGTGGAGTACTTCAAATTTTATGCTCATGCTGTTTCTCAGTTATTTGCTGAATAACCATCAAAGAGAGTACAAGACCGAAGTACCTCTTCTGACTGATACTGTGTTGGTACCATCAGTGGCAGTGCTGTAACTGGCAAAAGCAAGAGTTCCTGCTGCCTGCGGCTAGAAAAATTGCATTACAGGATGCCCTTTGAAAGGAACCCATGTGCAGTATTCGGTCCTTACACGTTGTCTGATCTATGTAGTCTATTTGGCTTTAAAAGTCCTAAATTTTATTTATACAAAATATACAGGTCAGTCCCAGAACATAAACTACATTGTCATTTACTGTTGAATGTGCTTGCATTTACTTTTCATAATTATTTCTGTGAAGATTAGTTTACCAGCATACACGCCCAGGGTTCTGTGAAGTACTCTCTAAAATACGTAACTATGGCGATTTTTCAGTAGTATTTATTTTGACAAGGGGGAGGCAACATCTCTTTAATTTTTTTTTTCTTTTACACTTTCATATCGTGAAGTAAAATTTCACATTATTACCCTTACCTTACAAAGAGCAAAAGTTTCTAAATAAAACTGAAATAAAAAGCCTAAAAAGGCAGTGCTCCTTTTTTTTTTTTGTCTGAAGTGCTGTCTATGCTGCAGACATCAGGTGCCAAAATGGGACAGCTTTTGCCACTGATTTATTGGTGGTTTTTTTTCCCCTCAGAATGCACTTTGGTGATGGAAACTGAAAATTTCTTCAGTATGTTTGTGTACATACACACTTGTTTTTCTTTTGAAGCTTTATCATTCACTCTTTATTTCTTCACAGTAAATCTTTGAGAACTCGTATTGTTAAATACAATGACACAAAGCTACTTGAGATTTTAAGACATCGGCCGCTACTTGCTCGTTCCCAGTCACACCGCTACACCAAACTTACGTAGCATGGACAGCTTACTTCAGTGAAAGGCTGAGTCAGCCCTCTCTACAAGTAGCTGATTTAAATGGTAGTGTGGTACCTGCTACAGCGCAGCTGAAAAAAATACCCAGATGTGAAAAGATGCTGGATGCTGCACGGCTGTTAGGGTAGTTTATCATGCTAGGTATGTAGAAACTAATGATTGTGTAACTCAGGTTTAGTTCTTTGAAGCCTTCTACCTCTGTGCTTCTGTGATAACTTTTGTTCTCTCCCTAGACATTTTTAATACCATATTTAATTTTGTGTGCAGTGCTCTGACGTGCCAGTGAACTGTGAAAAGCAATACTACTTTGAATATAAGTCTGAACAAATAGAGGGTGAATGATGGCTCATTTTCTTCAAGAAAACATTCTGTATTTTGATTATGTTTCTAAAATAAGCTTTCAAAAGGCTGAAATGATAAGCACTAGTGTGAGAGTGAGACTGTGAAACCTCTGTGCTTGGATAACCACTGAAATCACACTTAGCTTTCCCCTCATGCCCTGCACATGCACAGACGCACGCAACATGCACGTATGTGCACGCAGGCACACACACATCTTAGCTGTAGACTTGGTTTATTTTTTCCCTCAAAGATACTTGTATCTATTGTTCCCATTACCCTCAGTAGGGCTTGCGGGTGGCAAGAAGATTGAGGGTGCTTTAAAGTACCTTTGCTGCCGTCCAATTTAAGTATTCACTGAGGGTATGGTGAGTGAGGTTTCCAAAATTATTTTCTCAGCTATTGCTGAACTTCGTAAGGTTTTTGGCTGAGTCTTTTGGATTGCCTCAACTGAAAATGGCATTATGTTTGCAATGTTTGAATACAAAATAGGCATATTTTTGGTATTGTGTATATATAGTCAAATATAAGCTAATATAAAGTGAGATTAAGTCAGAAGTAAATTTAGCACTAATTTAATTTTACTGTTGATGATGCTGTTCCATCTGCCTGACCTTCTGTGTAATGTTCACCATTTCAAAGTCCGTGGTGCTTTCCAGGTTGAAAACAAGTGTGATTCAAGTTGCCACGTAGAAGATGAAGCCTGCTGTGGTGACGCTGGCTGTTACAGTGCTACAGGTGTAAGGATGCTCAGACTGTACAGCATGTGACTTTTAGGGAGGATGGGGAGTCGTGGAGGGTTCTATACGTTGGTTAAGGTTTTCTATGCTTCTTTTCTCCTTTTTGGAGAGAAAACTACTGGATTGGGATTGTGGGGTTGTGGATTACTGACAAATACGGGCTTCGTAAGCTTTTGAGAGCTAAGTACAGAGGAAATCACCTTTTATGATAATTTACTATATTTACTACGTTCATTGGTTGGCATGTAGCTTCATGCATTAATTAATTGGACTGACTTGCTGGCTGCTGCCAAAAGGGTCGGTTTTCTCTTCTCTCCCTCCATAATGTCTGTCCTTCTGACGTGAGATCCAGGAACTGGGCAGTCGCAGGGTTGGTGTCCTGGCTGCGCAGCCACATCGGCATCAGGTCGGACGGAGGGAGGAGGGACAAACCGGCGTCTTGTAGGGACAGAAGAGGGACTGCCCTGCGCAGCAGCAGGTCGCGGATGGATTGGAGTACATGTGGCATAGAATTGCTCATTTTCAAGCTGTTGTTGCAATAGTGTCACGACGTCATACAATCAGAGCCTGTAATATTGCAAGTTTTCATATATTTTAGTTTAGATTTGGTGAATAGGTAGAATCACATAGGAGACTCGCACACTGGGTCTAAAATGTGTTCAAATACTCTACTGTTTGTTTTTTAATAATGCTATTTTTGTACGTGCTGCACTTCATTTTGTTCCTCTCATTGTTTTTTCACCTTCATTTAATTGCTTTGTAAAAGCTGCGGAAAGGGTAGCACGTTCTCTTCCTCTGTCTGCCTTTTGAGACAACTTTTCAGAAAAATCTTGTTGCTTGCAAACATTTGCAAAGAATAAAACTCAATTTGTTTCAAAGCTGATCTTTTTTTGCTGATTGTTGGGATGGGAACAAGGAAAACGCTTGGGTTTACATTGTGTTTTAAACTGGTTAGCTTCAAAAAGCAGTACGTAAGCTGAAAGAGTTTTGGCTTCAAAGAATGTGCAGCTTTGGCTGGCAAGGGACCGAGAAGGTAAGAAATAAGGTGGAGAGAGCGTAGGTTGTCATTCCAGTGAATAATCAAAATGAAACGTGAAGTCTTTCATCTCAAGCTGTTTTCCATCTCTGATCTGTGCACTTATTTGCTTTAATCCACCTGAGTAATTCTTAACTTCAGCTCCAAATTGTTTCCATCTGTATTAACTTCCCGAGGTCTAAGAGCGCTGATGTTTTTTTCCCAGCATCCCCTTTATCTCCCGTTTCTCCTGCAAAGAGAAATTAGTAGGTAGATACATGAGGGCGTTAGGTAGTGAAAATACGGAGAAGATGGATCCAGAGACGCTTTGAGGAAAGCCAGCCGGAGGCTTTGCAGACGGAGGGAGAAGGAGATGGGGGTCAGCGGGGAAGCAGCGGGTGCTGGGGTGAGGCCGGCAGCGAGGGGAACCGGGAGGTGCTGGTGGAAAGAATTTTAAGCTGCATGAACATCTGCCGAAGCAGACTTGGAGGAAGCCCAAGTTACTTTAACTGGGAAAGAAGGGAAGCTTAGACTGAAGGTTCTAGTCGCAGAGCTCACAGTTCTCACAGGGCTGTCCTGTCGTGGTTCAACCAGCAGCACTAGGAATGTGTCCCAGTAATCTGGTTTATTCATCAGTTTTATTAGGAGAATGCTCTCTGGACTGGGTTAATGAAGAATCAGCGGGATACAGTTTTAGCTTAACCAAAATCTCATTTGCTGGTAGAAGGCTTAAATTCAGTGTGTGAAATGGGCTTAATCCTGCTTTGGGCCTCACAACACACCTTCATTTTTTTTTTCCTGCGTGACCGTTTTCAAAATGTTCTTCTCGCTACCTCACAGCTGAGACCGTGCCACCTGTTTTGGCTGTCGGAGAGTGGTCACAGTGTCTTCGGCCGCAGTGTTTAATACTGCTCTCCCAGACGTGTTAGGGGAAGGGCTGATGGTAACGCGTCTCTGTCCCAAACGTGGCAGGTACGCACACCGGCGTGGGAGTCCACCCGCCTGCTCTCAAGTGGTTCTTGGTTGCCTTGCTGAACAATTTAATTTTTGAGTAAACTCCCTGTTTTTCTTACTTTTCCAATATTTTCAAAGCAGACACACTCGAGGTGGCTTAGCTGGTGCTTCGGCCTTTCTTTGTGCCAGAGGAAACTTTGCAGGTGCTGTTTTCCACGCAGATTGCACTGCTGATGCAGGATTATTTCCTAGTGCAGAATTTTTTGCTCTCACTAAAGCTCTGCAGCGTGCCATAAGCTTTCCCTTTCCTCTGTGTTTTAAGACCTTTGTCTCTTCTGAGAGCTTGGCTCGCTGTGTGCTGATGTTGCCCGGTACAACTCTTTGGATAGCATGAATTCAGGATGGTTGCCTCTCCGTTGGAAAAGTCCTGCAGTTGTTTTTTTCTAAGCATTATAAAAATATCTTGAGGCCTTTGTGACAACAGCACGGACTTTACGACGGGCATCGCCATGTCGCGGCTTTATGAAGACTTAGGCATGTGGCTATGGGAAAGCGGTGGAGAAGACAGCTTCCCAGCCTCCTGGTTCTTTGTCTGGAGGTAGAACGCCTAAAGGAGGCTATAGGATGGGTAGTTTAGGCAATATGCAGGTAGTGGAGCATGCTGAATTGAATTTCAGACTCTTAAAGAGCTATTGTCTTACAACATTATAAAGAAATTCTCTAGAAATGTCAAAGCTTTAAATCCTTGTCCTCTTGCTCAGCCCGATAATGAAGGACACTGTCAGTCTCTCCACCACTAACACTTTGCCAAGGTAAAGTAATCTTTACTGTCCCGCTGGAACGGGAAGCAGCTTTTTAAAGGAGGAAAAGGCATTATTATACTACAGCCAGTCATGCTCCACAGTGGTCTGTAGGATTTATTGATTTGTTGAAGCTTGTAAGAAAGGTCACTCACCTGAACAAAAGCCCTGGTAGAGCACTGGGTACCTGAAGATGTCTCCGACTGGACTGAATCCACAGAGAAATTCTAATGAACAGCTCTGAAACGGAAGCATGTTAGCTGACTCCCTTCATCTGCGTGCTCTCCTAGAGAAGGTAAGTAGAACTTCTAGAGTACTTACAGGACAAACATCATCTGAGTATCGGGGCCTCGTCTCCGTACCGACAAGAGTTGAGTTTGACGCTCTGTATATATTTTCCCCCACTGACTAACACCCCCGGTTCCTCATGTAGAGGAAGAGAAGGGTGGTACTGCCATCAAAACCTACTTGAGCCCGATGCCCTCGAGCGTCCCCTTGAAGTTAATGAGCCATTTATGGCTGCACCATAGGGGGGGATAAAATAAGGGTAATAATCCTGCTTTTATGTTCAGCCAGATGAATTCCCCTGTACAACTCGTATTTATTGCGTAAGCTGTAGATACAGGAGGCATCGCTCTCCCCAGGCTGAACTGAGACAAGGGCGGGGGGGGGCAGGGGGTTTGAGGCATAAACTTCTCAGACTGGCATGAGTCACAAATGTTTGGGAAGTAAAGAATAGTTCCCACGTGTGCTGGTGATGTTTCTGGACGTAAACCTGCTCTGCTGTGTCGCTGCACTTTGGGACTACGGTGCAGTGCCCGGCCACGTGTGTGCTGGGGGACAGGGTGACAACCCATCTAGAGATCCCCCCCCAGGGCAGCGGAAAGCCCTTCCAGCGGGAGCAGGGACACGGAGGCAAAGACAAATGGAACAATTGTGTGGCTCACAGCCACCCGTTGGAGGCCCCAGGGGTGGCACGATGCTTTCCTGACTTTTTCCAGGTGCTGTTTGGGGTTTTCTTCAGCTGTCCCAGAGCAGCCTGGCTGGGAGAAGCATGCTTCATGGAGTCAGGAAGCGCAGGCACGACTGCTGGTCCTGCCCGAGCGGGCTGACGACCACGGCTCCACCGCGGGGTGAAGGCGACCCAAGTGCTGCCATTGTTCAAGCGCCACGTGAGGTAGGTGATATTGATTTATTTTATTTTTCGTTGACAAAACGACTAGCCAAGAGTAAACGCAAAGGAGGGAGAAGCAGAGCAAGCAGGCCAGTCCAGGGGTGGCAGCAGCTCCTAAACTTTATATATATATATATATATATATATATATATATATACACATCT
Organism: Pandion haliaetus; assembly: GCA_013401275.1. NCBI lineage: Eukaryota > Metazoa > Chordata > Aves > Accipitriformes > Pandionidae > Pandion > Pandion haliaetus. Next base: position 9,266 of record VYZV01045358.1, read on the forward strand.
CCGTGTGCTGGTGTACACACAGTTCATCAATCTCCACAGCATTTTTATGCCCTGCATATCACTTGTGCTGTTATTTTGGACATGGTCCTTCACGGACAGACTAGTTAAAAGGCATTTCTTGCAATGCATCACAACGCTGTTAACACAAAAACAAGCAGAAATGAGGGAGAACAAAATAGGTATTTGGAAGGGGAATAGACTGAAATTAAAATTCAGTTACAGGAAAATTAAGCTAAGCCTAGCAAGCANATCTATCTATATATCTATTAAAAATATCTATTATAACAAATATGTAATATATACAAATTTATATAATTATATATATTTTTGATTTGTATTTTACATATTATTTAATATTGCTTATATATTTGTAATATATAATATGCATACATACGTATATTATTTATTACAGCATCAATTGTGTTATATTTATTTATTTTTTATGCAGTTTAGGAGCCATTGATAGGTAGGTATATCATATAAATAGATAGATACAGATATGCGCACATGTATAAAAACCCCCAAGCTGAATGGCAGGGCCCAGCAAAGGCCCGCGAGGCCGGGCAGCGGATCTGGAGGGCACGTGGAATTATTGTTTTCCTCTTCTTCCCTTTGCTTCGGGCCTGAGGTTTATGGGCTCTGCTGGGAGAATTAGCCCTGCCCTTAGCCCTGAGAAGGCGCCCAAGCCAAGCCGGCCTTTTAATCATTTTTACAGACCATTACGTCTCGAGGGAATGGTAAACCCCTCCATTAAGCCTCAGAAGCCCTCAGCGAGGGAAAGTGGTTTCTATTATTTACCATTTTGCCCTTCACAGGCGGTTCCCTCCCGGGGCGGCGATGAGCGCGGGCAGGCGCGGGGGGACGCTGCCGGGGACCCCCCCCCTGGAATCCACAGGCAGTGCGGCTGCATTCCCCTCCCGCTGCTCCGGGCTCCAATTTGAATGAGAATTAGCTTCACCCGCAGGAAAAAGAGTTTGGTTCATTATTCTTTGCAAACTTTTGGGATACGTCCCCCTCCAGGGAGAAGAGGGCGACTGGGAAGCGTTAGTCTTTTACTCTTTTTCCAAGGAACCCGAAGAGCGATGGCCCTAACATCGATACTGGCAGCTGGTTTTGGAAAGGGCAGTCGCACTGGGGAGCCGGGAACAGCTACCAACCAGCAAAGCCACGCAGGTTTTTCTGAGGTGTTAACTTTAATCAAAACACATTGCCAAAGTCGTTTAGTCAAGTAATCCATTGGAGAAGAGTACTTTACTTGACCATGTATGTATCAGACTGCTTCATCTCTTACCTCCCAATCTGATGTTTAAAGAGTTCATAAAGTTTATTCAAACACATCATTTTTCCAGAATTCAACCTGGTACTGCTTGCTTAAAATATGCTATTATTTTGATGTAATGCACTTTTGTTTTACTAGGGTTTAAGTTCTTTGGAATATAGTAAAACAACAGAGATGCTTGGTAGGCCAACGAGAAACCTCAAGCATAACATGATTTTTAAATGAGCTATTTGAACAAATGTGCTAACTACGCTGAATTCAAAGCAGGACTGTTTAATTAAGATGCTTTCAGAGCACTCTGTCTGTGCTGTTTTTCAGAAACGCTGGAGATCGTAAGAGTTTCAAGCTCGTGTCCTTAAAAATCCTCCCTCCAAGTGGGGGGTCAGCCCTGCCAACAATTTTGGGTAACGAATAGTGTAGCTGCTAATATTTTACCACCTCCACAGACACTGCCTGAAAAGATACACTTTTGTGAAGTGTTCTTTACAAGAGTCTACTATAGTACTAGATTTTATTACTTGTCTCCCTCCCAAGATTTCAGTAGTTCAATAAACTGCACAAGGAGGCTTCAATTTAATTATGTAATTAAATCAAACACCATCATGTTTCTAGGAGCTTTGCCTTATTAACAGAGAAAAACCACCACTTTTTTCTTCCCTTGCTGTCTTCCTGAAGTTCCTAAGTACGTTCAGAATGATTTATTTCAAGGAACTGACTTCCTAGGGGGAAAAAAAAAAAAAAGCAGCCGAGAAGTTAGCTATATGAAAGCATAAAATGCTGATTTTTTTTTTTTTTTTGTGGCACTGCTCTGGTATTGCTGCCATCTAGTGTTGCAAAATGGTATCTGAGGAAAATGAAACTCAAACCATTTTATGAGTTACCATAGTTTTGTAGGAAAACATAAACTGGCAATAAAATTTATATATACAAGAGATGCGCTCGGTTACAGCCATTCCTTTGTTGGTTTTTGTTTTTTTTTTTAAAGCACGCCAAAACCGCCAGGGATGTTAATACGTGTTCATTAAGACCAGCCAGAACAGCACTGCTTCAAACCCCAATCTTCTACAGCAGTAATTGATGGCTACTCTTCAAAGAGAATACGGACTCTCCATTGAGCCCAGTATGAGCTACACAAACAACTCTCCTTGTCTCTGTTTCCTTCTCCCCCCCGTCAGCTTTAACTAACAGTCAATCCCCTTTACTTCACATACTTTCCAAAATGATATTAAATTTTGAAGGGGCAAATGATTTAGAATTTCATTTTGAGCTGCATTCAGAGTGCATTTTTAATGTGGATCTGTTCAGACAGAAGAAATGTATGGATAATTAGCAGAGAAGCAACACAGGGAAGATCCTGGTGTGACAGCAGTAGGGACGTTGTACTTCTTCCCAAAATAATCCTACTGATTTAAACAGAATGCCTGCAAATCAGAGAGGAGGTGAAGGCCTCTGGGTCTCACTGCTGCGAGTTACAGGAAAAGATGTGTGGAGAGTTAAGGAAGGCACCGGCACTTTCTCTAATTTAGTGTTAGTACGCTGAAGGTGACAGAGCTACAGGACTCAGCTCAGGTTCACGCCTTTAGGCACACCAACACCATCACCCGAATTCTATTTGTACCTCACTCAGAACGAAAAAGGAAGGGAAGCAAGAGGCAACTACCAGACACAGCGGGGGGGAAGGCAGGGAACCTGGATCTCTCTCCCCTTCTACTATTAACAGTATGATGTCTCGCCCAGGAACTTGAAACATGCTGTAGATGCCCTTCACCAGTTTTCTATGGATTTAGCTACTCAGTGATAAGTTACTGAAAAACTACTGAAGAGACAAGAAGTTCATGATACCGACTCAGCGAAGTCATCCTTTTAACCTAAAACTGATTCTGGAATTATGGAAAATAAAAATCTTTATAGAAAAAAGACTTGTTTTACATGCTGAGACTCTGTGGGAACTGCAGGACTGAGTATTTCAATCTGGTACCTAGCTTTAACTACAAAAAGAGTTAGAGCTCATTATTGCTAGACACTTTGTCACTCTCCTAGGCACAGAAAACACCCGATTTTATCTAAAGGATAAAAACAGTTTTGGTTTTTTTTCTGATGTAGCAAAGTCAGAATGAGAAAAATCCCGGTGTCACCTGTAATGCCCCAGAGTCAAGACAAAGTAGTTAAATATTTATCATTAAAATACAACAAGAAGAGGTAGAGACTGTGGAACTTGGCAAATACCATTTTACATTACTACAAAATGAAACTTCTCCTTGCAGAAGTGACGAATTAGTCACAGGAGCACCGTGCTGTCTGAAGATCTTAAATAGGACAAATGCTATATTGGCTGCGACAACACTGACAGAGTATTTACTGGTATCTCAGTTACACTTAGAACAGGGCACAAACAGTTCTCTACTATTACTCAATTTTACGATTTCTTCAGGCAACTTAACAGTTCTTCTTTATCCATGTGGTATCCGCTCTTCTTCCATTCGTCCCGTAGCTGCTGTAACGCTGTTCCAATTTCTTTTCCAGAAGACACACCCATTTTTCTTAAATCATGGCCACTAACAGGAAAAGAAGGAACAGTCCATTGCTGCATTTCTCTTAAAAGATGTTCTTCTCCTTGGTATTTTAGAAGCTCACAGATCTTGGCATTTGTATTAGCTTCCCTAGACTAAAAGAAAAGAAGAAAAGAGAGGATTCACTATGAAACAGTAGAAAACAGCTCAAACTGCGCTCGACATTGCGTTAATTCCCATGACATCTTATTAGGCAACATCTGGACAACAAGTTGGAACTCTGAAAGCGAGGATCTCTTCTGTCTCACAAGTTTTAAAACTCAGTCCTAACTTGGAGGCTCTGGGTGATCCTTGGGGACTTCTTGAATTCCAGGTAATAGCTGTAACCATTATCTTCAACCTCCACATTGGAGAGGAACTATTACCTTTCCCGTGAGACAGGCCTCACTGCAGAGACTGCTGTCTCTCGCCTTCAGTCTCGGTTACTGCAATAAAAGTGCAGAACTTCAGCTGAAAATTACTTGAACTTTGCTGTGGAAGAACGTCACAGGTTGCCTACTTAACAGTACGCCTCACGAAGAACACAGACCGATACCGGCTCCAAGAATTGCACTGACTTTCAATACACAATTCAAGGAGCTGAATTTCACAGAAAAGAGCTGGAGTCTCTTGAGGTCCAGATCCTGCCTCATGTTTTAATGCAGAAAGGGCGATCAGCTGGGACACTACAGCAAACTGTCAGTCCCTAGGTATGTTCACAGGAAACTTCTGTTTCAGATGACTGAGCATGACATTTTTCAGCCTGACTGAAAGGTAGGCTTTTAAATACAGTCAAAAAATTGCTACAGAACACAAGGTGCTCAGAACTGCTCAAAATGTGGTGAGGTTTTTTGTTTGTTTTAAATCATTTCTTAAAAATTATCATCTAAAGCCTCAGTACTTTGGATGGCAAAGAAAAAAAGCTTTTGAACCCAAGTAGAAATGTCTGCTATTTATCCTCTTGCAAAACTAAACTCGACTAAAGGAAAAGGATCTTTTTATACCAAAGTTTCTGCTTTATATTAGAGAGACATGCCAGGATGTTTGCAACAGCTCTTGTTAATTTCTGGTCCCCTCTCCAGAGGAAACACAAAGGGGAAAACCAAACCAACTAACCCACCCCACCTTNACTGTGATGCTACTACACTGGGAGCAATCCAAATTTGCCTAGTACTTTTTGTCAGTACATCCATCTTTCTGATGAAAATACCATGGTCTTTAAAACCCTGGCAAAAATTTGCCTAAGGCCAATGAACAAGCCTGCCATGAAATGACTCTTACTTGGCTCTTTAAGGGCCTTTCTTTCCACTAGGCATTGTCATCCCTGCTACTCTGTAAAACTGGAAGTTCCATTCACTGTGAAGAACAAAGTAAAGCAACATGAAATACACTTACATCCATTATGAAGTCCTGATATGGTCTAAGTGGTTCTGGACCTATAGCTTTGGTTAACTCTTGCCGGTGCTTCACTAAAAAAAGGCCAAGGTTTTTTTCTTCTTTTGAGATTTTCAGCCTCAGATCAAGGTTTGTGACATCATCCTTCACCTTGAGCACTGATGTCAGAACAGTCATTGGTTTTGGACACAGATTATGAATATTTTTGGTCACTCTGTCAAATTCCTCTAAATTTCCATCGAGTGGTAGTCCTAAAGGAATACACACAAAAAAAGTGCAAGAAGGAGTGTCAACAAGAAATGTGGTTGTTAACACAGGGGAAAAAAAAAAAAAATCCAATTTCTTTCTGGATACAAACAAGTTTTATCTCACTTTGACATGCTGCAGTTCTATTTGTATGAGATAGGACTAGGAAATCAAACTTCATCTCACTTTACCTATATATTGGGCACTATCCAGCTCGTACATAAGTCGAACCAAATGATTTACATGGTTTCCGAGAAGAATTTTTTTCAGTTCCACCCAAATCCTTTCTCCTGATATTCCCGCCAAACCTTTGGCATTCTCTTTAATTGCTTGCAGTGTACTAGGTTCATGATCACCAGGTTTTTCTGCGATTCTTCCATAAAACCTGCCCAAATAAAACCCTCTGTATGTTAGAATGAGAACAATTATTCCATTTATTACTGCTATTCAAATAATCAACGTCATGACAGTGTTAAATATTCTAATTTATAATACTAGAGGAAACGTAACTGTATGACAGTTACAACACTTTTGTACATCACTGATCTCTTTTTGCATGTTTCTGAAACCTTCTGCAATGCTTATGTCATTTCTTTATCTAGGAAAGGCAAAACCTAGTACCTGAAATATCTTAGGATTCGTAAATAATCTTCTTGTATTCTCTCACTTGCCTTTCCTACAAATCTAATTTTCTTCTTTTTCAAGTCTTCATATCCATTAAAAAAATCATACAGCATCCCATCCAAACCTAGAAAAATAAATAAAAAATAAGAATATGAATTTACAGACATGGCTGGTGCGATTAAACACTCTCATTTGAAAATACAGAGGACAAGTTGTGCGATTTGACCTGGTTTGTCAGATCATCTCACATACTTGTACAGACCTTTCAGCTGATAGCAGTACAAACAAACAAAATTGAAACAGACTGAGAGAATTTAGTGGCTTAATTCAAAAAGCAGTCTTTCATCTAAATATTTGCTTTTGAAAGAATGTACCTAAAAACATGGAATTGACCGTCAGATCCCTCCTTTCAGCATCCTTTTCCCAGTCAGTGGTGAATTCAACCTCTGCACGTCGTCCATCAGTGACAACATCTATTCTAAGAGTAGTAATTTCAAAATTCTGTTCATGGAGCTGAAAATACCACAGACATTGTTACTTCAACAGAATCATGTTTTCATAGAGAGCAGACAATCAAGAAATACAAACACTTGAAAACAATCCTTGCATTATTAATTTTCTAGATAGCCTGAAGAAATCTTCCTGCAGAAGATGGAGTAAGAGGCAAAGGAACAAGCAAGGTAGAGAAAGCAAGACTTGGGAAATCAGGAGCAAGAAACACTGGGATCAGCTTCCCCACGTTATCTGAACACGGGGGCAGCCTACATTATCTTTTCTAGTGATGACACAGCAGCACGAATGGGTTATGCGAGGTAACATGCATTAAAATATGGTACTTAATTGAATTCTAAAAGCAAAAAATAATCAAAAAAATCACTCCATACTTTAAAGTAGGGTCTCATTTAAACTCTTACTGTGATACAATAACAAAGAAGGAGCATGCTACCAGTTTTCTATTGGTTATGCCACACATTCACAGGTACAGTTAGCAAAGATCCAAGTTGAATCATAAACCAACCCTGGCAGTAATGGTTCCATGTTTTTCTCCTTTGTTATTGATCAGACGAACACCAGCAGATGTGAACATTTCCTTCATCTCTGCTGGTGTAGCCGTAGTGGCAAAATCTATATCTTGTGGTGTCATTCCACTTAGTAAATCCCTCACAGCACCTCCTGCTATTCTCAGCTCATAGTTCTTCTTTTCAAACAATTCTGGAAAGGAAAGGAAAACCATAAAGCACTCTCTCAAATAAAAACCATAGCACACTGTCAGCCATAACCTACCTTTTCACAAATTAAGATTGTAGATGTGGGAATACACGCTTAAATATGCAGTAAGCAGCAAGTACGTACGTACCTCACAGCTTCATGTAAAACACACAAATTAGGTACACAGCCGAGTTATCACATGCATCTTCCCAGTCATTTCTGACACATTTTTCTGGGGCATTTCTGATAACCTAAATATTAATAGGTTGCTAATTCATACTGGGGGACTCTGGGCTGTGAAACATTTTCAGCAGTTAGCAGCTGATAAGGGAAAAGTGCTCAGTTTACTTACGGCAGAGAACAGTGAACCAGGAATCCAAATTTCTTTAGGCACAATACCCCACAACAAGTTGATGAAAACCAGGCTCCACCGCGTCCTTTGAGTCACTCTGAAGTTACAGTGTGTCCTGGTTTTGACTGGGATAGAGTTAACTGTCTTCCTAGTAGCTGGTACAGTGTTATGTTTTGGGTTCAGTAGGAGAAGAAGGTTGGTAACACACTGAGGTTTTCAGTTGTTGCTAAGTATTGCTGAGGCTAAGTCAAGGATTTTCCAGCTTCTCATGCCCAACCAGCAAGAAGGCTGGAGGGGCACAAGAAGTTGGGAGGGGACACAGCAAGTTGGGAGGGGACACAGCCGGGACAGCTGACCCAAACTGGCCAAAGGGGTACTCCATGCCATTTGACGTCATGCCCAGTGTATAAACTGGGGGGAATCGCCGCTCGGGAACTATCTGGGCATCAGTCGGCGGGTGGTCAGCAATTCCATTGTGCATCACTTGTATATTCCAATCCTTTTATTACTATTGTCATTTTATCATTGTTATTATTATCAGTTTCTTCTTTTCTGTTCTATCAAACCGTTCTTATCTGAACCCATGAGTTTTACTTCTTTTCCCCGTTCTCTCCCCCATCCCACGGAGGGGGGGGAGGGGGTGAGCGGCTGCCTGGGGTTAAACCACGACACGGCGGCTAGAGCTGAAGAGCAGCCCACGCCTCCCAGAACACAACAACTACCCAGGCTGCCCTTCAGCACCCGAGACCGGCCCACAGAAGCCCCTCTCCCGCTTCCCTGGTAAGGGGATCAGAGGCTGCGCCTACAGCAGCGAGAGGACGCAAGGTGCAAAGCCTGCATTCCCCGCCCGGGCTCTCCAGGCCGGCATTTTGGTCCTCCTCACGCCACAGCTTTGGGCTCGCTGCTTAGACCCACGGATGCCCAGACCCAGGCCCAGATC
>VYZV01045358.1:18537-65813 GCA_013401275.1 Pandion haliaetus
ATCGCTGAGGGGAGAGCCCGGGGGCCCGGCCCCGCTGAGGGGAGAGCCCGGGGGCCCGGGCATCGCTGAGGGGAGAGCCCGGGGGCCCGGGTATCGCTGAGGGGAGAGCCCGGGGGCCCGGCCCCGCTGAGGGGAGAGCCCGGGGGCCCGGGCATCGCTGAGGGGAGAGCCCGGGGGCCCGGGCATCGCTGAGGGGAGAGCCCGGGGGCCCGGCCCCGCTGAGGGGAGGGAGGGCCCGGGCCTTCGGCGGGGTCCGTCAGGCGGGCGGGCCTCGGCCGGTCTGGCGCTGGGAGGGTGGTTGGTGTGTGTCCCCGGGTCTGGAAGGGGCTTTGCGCGGTGGAGGGCTGAGGAGGCGCGGGTGAAGCCCTCGGAGGTCTGCTCGCCGGTGTCTGCTGCTGTGGGAAAGCAGACGAGCGTTTGTCCTGCCGAGAAGTACAGCTCGAAAGAAGGCGGTTACAAAAGAAAACAGTACGAAACATCAAAGGCTTACCGTGGCTTCGTTTCAGTTTAGAGAAGAAGAGGATTAGAAAGGGAAAAAAATAAACGTGTTTTGATAATGACGCAACTGTGACAAAGGAAATGGACTAATTGCCCCCATACACATGGCACTTGGCCGATCGCTTCAGTAGTCACTGAACCAGGGCCCAACGCTGGTGTTAAGCTTGGCAGCTGCCAACCTGTGCGCACCAGCTCATGGCTGCTGAAGTATGAGAAGCAATTCAGGGTAGTTCACATACTAGGTTTATGTTTGTCAGCCTGGATTGATTTTTTTTTACTGTGTGGAGATGTATGGACAAGACGGGATAACGTGGGAGTCCTGGGGATTTGGTACTGTTCAGGGGGGTGAGTCCTTCCCTCCTCACAAGTGTAATTTCACTGCTGAATTACTGAAACGTCACTGTGGCCAACTGCACATCCCCAAGGTTCTCGTTGCTCCCGCCTGTATTGCTCCCGCGAGGAGGCATCTCGGAGGGGCTGGAAGGAGTGGAGCCTGAAGGAGGAGCTCACCCAAATGCGAGTTAATTGGGAGCGTGGTTCCTTTGAAGCCTGAATTAATCTTTGTCTCGCCAAAAAGAGTGCTACAGGTTTGTTGGTAACTAGGAAGAAACGTTACGCAGGTCTACCCGGCCTTGTAAGCACGTCACAAATCAGCACCTCACTGCAGACAGGAGCACGCTTATGAGCACAAAAGGGCTTTTTTGGAATGACCTATTCCAAAAAACCATCTCAGATCTACAATAATATGGTCAGGCCTGTGTAAGAAAATAACCTTTTCTCACCTTTTTTTGTGTGACTACTGTTTCTTATTAAATTGCTGCTTCACCTTTAGAAATTACCTCTTTTTGTCAGAAACATTTTGCTGTAGGTGTCAGAGTTCTCTGTCCAGTAATCAGCTGTTTATTCAGAGGCATGTGGGCTGGCCAGACCTTAGGAATTCACCTAATTTATCTCTGTGCCTGATGGCAGGATTTGATTACGACTGCCATTCCTAGTTGATGTTTGTCTATAGATGCCCAGTGACAGAGTTTCTTTCAGTCCTTGGGCGCCTGCTCCACTGCCTCCCTATCGAACACTGAAAGCTTTCCCTGATACCTAACCTGAATTTTACATGTCGTTATCTTCTAGTTCCAGCTCAAAGGACTTGCAGAGCATGTGGAAGCTTTGATGTGTTACATTTCTGCACAAGTCTTCCCTTAACTTGTTTCCTCACTGGTACTTTTTAGGCTCTGGTAGTGTCCTTTGCTGTGTACTGGCTTCTCTTCATCTGCTCCACGGCTTGCTTAAGTGCAGTATCTGAGCTGGACACAGTGCATGTGAGCGGAGGCTTTATCAGCGCTGTGCAGAGCGGAAGGATTGCTTCATGTGTCTTGCGGAGGACACTTGCTTTTCGCTGGCCTGGGGTGCCTTTTTCACAAGTGCATGGCATTGTTTCTTTCTCTTCAGTTTATGACCCTCCAAAACCCCAGATCCTTTTCTGCAGAACAGATACCTAATCCGTTGATAATTGATTATTTATAGGTAGTAATTTACAGTTGATAATGCCTAAATGCAGTTGAGAGCTTGTCCATATTGAACTGCACCCAATTTCCACCAGCTTGTCAAGAACTTTCTTAATTCCAGCCTTAGCCTCCAAAGCACTCACCTCTCCCAGCTTGTGTCACCTGCACATTTAATAGGGTTCTCTGTACTTGCAATCTAGGTTGTTAATGAATGTAAGTCATTAGCCTTCTTATCCTTCCTATAACTCCATTACATACAGCTCCACTTTCAGCAGTGTCTTCTCTGGGCCCTTGGGCTGGTTTCTGCCGCTTGTCCTGCCCTGTGGATCACAGCTCAAAGCTCTCGGCACGAGGCTAGGAAGCTGGTCTTGCTCTGGTACTGGTACTGGTAACTTCTCAAAGTAAAACTGATGTCCACATGGCTGTATGGCAAAAGCATTGCACAAGGTGGTACAAAACCATTGGACAAAACCTGCACAGTTTTCCAGCAACGTTTGGATTTGATTTTCTAGGGGAAGAACAAACTGGGATATCAGCAGTGGTCTGTAGGTAGCTGGCTATAGGTTATTTCTTTGCAGTCAGTCACTAAACATTCCTGCTCTTGAATTAGAGAATTATCAGACTATGGTATATAATTAACTCTCAATAAATAAAGTAGAACCATTGCTGGGCTAAACTGTGTGCTTGTATGGAGCCTTCCATCCTGTGGTTAAATCTGTAGTTCCCTTTTTCAGTGCATGCTTGTCTAACTTATCATCTGCCATCATTTCTGAAGTACCTATCACATTTGTACTTGAAAGACAGCAGTTATAAAAGAAACCCACAGGGAGATGACCCAAGGACGTTTGAACAAACGGAGCAGACTCTTCACAGAACTTTTGAGACTCCACAGGTAACCTCCTGGGATATCTGTTGGGGTTTGTTTTTGTCTTGCTGTGCTTTGTTTGAAGGCTGCAAAGGTCCCACTTTTCAAACTCAGCTTTGCCTTACGCTGGGAAATGCATCTGGAATCTGCTTCTGACCAGTTGCTTGTGAGATAGTGGGACAAGTCAGCTATAGGTAAGAAAATCATTACCTTTTAGAGGCTGTTTTCTATGGTTTGGATTTCTACTGTCCTTTAAGAAGGAGTATACCCTTTTCGGAGGGAATATATCCTTTACCTTCTGCTTATCACTTTTTACCATATATAACCAAAACATAATATCATTAAGGTTTTTATTTGTCCTGAGAAATTACTATATCCATTTTCGTGAGGAGAGTAATCCTCTTGTAGATTTCTAGTTAGCATCTTTACCTGAATACACTTATTTTGATTCTCTTTTCAGTAATTTCTCATGAAACACACAGGGTATCACAGGCTGCAAAGCATTCTTATAGGTTGTGGTGTTACACAGCTATGGAAACACCTCTTCCAGAATCTGCATTTTCAATCTTAATCTGATAGCAAGGAAAAGAAAAGCAGGAAAAGATAAACTGAAAAGAAGAACAGGGATAATAATTGAAAACTAATCTGCATTGCAGTAACATACCAGTTTCAAATCATTAAACTGCTGCTCAGAAAATGTTACATCTGTGTCTAATACCCGCATGCTTTTAGACAGCAGAACTATCTTTGAAGAGTTGATCTTTAGGCTCTTTTCAAAAGCATAGGGAAAAGAATGCACCCAGGAAGAATCAGAATCCTTACTTTTTGAGGACCAAATAATAATAATAAAAAAATCTCTAGGTCACCAAACCCACTCTAAGTAAGCTCAAGAGAGAGCCAGCTATTTTAGTTGTGCAAAACGCCAGAGCAGTCCTGAAACCAACGTACTGCCATTACTCAAGTTAGTAGATGTGAATCCTAAGCAGTTGTAAGACATGAGGCTTTTTAAGGACTTCTTTTTTTTTTTTTTTAATAATGTACTGAAGTGATTACTTTTTTTTAAAAAAAAAAAAAGAGAGTCCTCTTATCAGTGGAACTAATGAAGCTTCTTTCCCAAAGTCTCATAGTTGTACCTGCTAAAGCTTTTCCTGCAGTTGGGGAAGCACAACCTGTCCCTCCAGCTCTCTTCTATGCAAGTGGCATGCCCTTTGGTGGGTTCTTGTGTCTTTCTCAGCAAGGTACCTGGTTCACGTGACAAGAGCTTGATCTACTTGAAACTGCTTCTTAGCTGCTGGTTTTGGTTGTAGCTAGTCGGTGGGAGAGGTGCAATGAACGTGGTGTGTAGTGTTAATAAGTGGGAACACGGATACGCACGCATGCATAAAAACAGATGCAGACACATCTGCGCAGTTCAGAGTTGTGTTCTTGGCAGAGTCGTACTGGGGTTGTTGCTAGCATGAAAATGAGAAGCTAGTTTTTCTTTTCAGGGACTTGAAGCTGATAAATTTTTACTTCTAAATAGAGAAAACAAGTTGCTGGTGTATTTAATAGTCTCATCAGGTAAATGAAACTGTTTTTTGAAGCAGGAAAGAAAGCCCGATGCCAGTAATTTGTACAAAAGCATTTTAGAAATATGTGTCATGTTCTAGCAGTTTTTTTAATTAGTTTTTATCAGCTAAAGCAGTATAGGTGTGGCAGAGATTAGGTGCCATTGTAAACTTGTGTTCAGTCCACATGATGCCCTCCAGAGTAACATAATCTTGTGAGGCAGAGATTTGCATGGTCTTCAAGTGAGAAAATCTGAAAGAACAGACTTTTCATGAATGGTAACGCAATAGGAAATAGTCTTGGAGGCATTGTGTAGGCATAAATGTACAGTGTGAAGAATAATTACCTGAATGCTTGTGATTCACATACATTTTGGAAGAACCAAAATGTCTGGCCAAAATGTCTTTCCATAAGCCAACATACATAAAACCAAACCCTGGCTCCCCAGGAATAATCCGTTAGCAAACTCCATAGGTTCAGTTAGCCTTGTGCACATTTTGGCTAGCAGAATAGCAGATACATACAAAATATGAATATAGATAATGAATGGACTTGGACATTAAGAAACACACTGTATTGTAGATTATGTGTCATTTTAATGAACTCAGCAGTCATACACCATTTTGAAAAATAGTTACTGTATAGCAGAAGTACTCCAGCTGTGATCAATTGGAGTGCTTCCAGTCCCTGGGTTATTTATTGGAGGTTCAGGGAGAACTGATGGGTTAAAGGCGCATTCTCTGCTCATTACCATCTGAAAATATTATGTTTTCCATACAAGCAATTGCTGTAGTGCCCCAGGGAAGTAGTGCGATTGGGCTGGGAGGGCATATTTCTCGTTGGTAAGAACATTTTGGAAAGCTGCTGTTCTGTATTTCCATGTTGTTTATATTAGCTTATACATGAATGATTACACACAGATTTTTTTCTCCCAGTACTTCATGAAACAATCTGTAGGAAGCATAAGAACATGCTGGTTTTAAGCATTAAAAATAGACATTCATTTAAATTAGAAACAAACAAAATAGTTTCTCTTACACCCAATAATTAACGCTGGCAAATTAGCCTTGAGGTGAGCACTGAGACTGCTTCTTTAGCGAGCTTTATTGAAATAGAAACTGGAAAGTAAATTCCAGTAAGTAGCCATTTTATATATAGTGGCAGCTAAAAATATGGTTATTTCTGCTCTTGGAGTAAATGGGACTCCACTGAAAGCCCATATACCTGAGCCCGACTCCCCATGGAGAGATGCTCTAATTCCGTGACTGCTGCTCTGAACATCCACACATGACAGTGTTTGAAACCAGCAGCTTTTTCAGAGAGAGCTGGCAAAAGCAAAGGGCACAAAATGAAATATTGTTGGTGGTACTTATATTAAATTTAGCTATGACAAAATGCATTTTCCTGCAAGGAAAGGAGAAGAATCTATCCCCTGCAAGGTAGCTGTTTCATTCCTTTGATCATGTAGATACACAATGCTCCATGGCTTGTGTGCTTAACATGGGATTGTGTTCATTTTTAGCTATCAGCCTCTGTAAAATGGTGATGAGGGACATATGCTGATACATGGCCATTCTCATTTACCATCTAAAGATTATGGCCAGCATGATGAGTGTTTTTCTGATCCTCCTCTGGACAACGAAGTCGGTTCAGCCAAACACACCTCAAGCTGCAGGTAAGGCACTTTCCTTCTACCAGAGTGTAGCTTTAGCACCAGTGGGTGACCAAGGCCCCTTTAAGTGTTGGTCAAAGGTGCTGTTCTACACATGAATAAAAGAGTCCACGGCATGCCACGAGTACAGAACCACAGATGACCATGCTGTGTTAACATGCTTCCTGGGACGGTTGTACCCTGTCTCAGTGAGATTGCTCCTGGCTGGTGCCTGAGGACTGTTTTGCTTTGAGAAGGAAGAACCATGAGGCACGTAGATGCAAGCTGTGCCGTGCCACTTGTCCTCTGGGCAAGTAGTTCCTGGCCTGGTTTCTTAAACAATTCAATCCAGCCAGAGCAAAGGCATTATTCCAGATAGCCATTTTAGTTCCAGGAACAAAACTGCAGTTAGCTGCAGAACCACAACGACACAAAGCATCGCTGGCATAATCCTGGTGTATCAACAGCCTTAATGGTGACATTTTTTGTGGGCATCTCAGCAAAGAACATTTTAAGGGAACCAGTTCACGGTGGTTCGTGTTGGGGTTTTCTGAGCCTTCATGAGGAAGTTTTCCTAATGCAAGGTGCATGCTTGAAAATTGAACTAGTGGACGTCAAAGGTAGAAATCACGGGAGAAGAGAAGGGGGGACTGACATCCCTCAGCTGCCTTGGCGATGGTAATTTAGGGGGCACAGGCTCTGAAGAACTCTAGAAATGGAGGGGGGTAGATTGATTATTTCATTGCCTTGCTATTTATATGCTAACATTTTCCCCCAGCATGATATCTTCCTCATTTCCATATGAGCCCCAGGAATCCCTGTTGCCCTGTCGTTTTAAATTATCATTCCCATCCTTCTATGTTTTCTTCCATTTGTGCTTAATTCCTCTGTTCATCATTTTGTTTCTTTCGCATATAACTTCTTCTGGCTGTCAGCCTCCTCTTGGACAGCCACCACGTTATGTTGTTCTGCAAGCTTATGTGCGTGAGAATTGTTTGTGTGGTTGATCAGCCCCGTTTAGGTACAGATGCCCAGTGTCGATGTGGCTGTGAGGATCAAGTTGAAATACCTGAAACTAATTAACATGCCAAATGTAATATAACTTTGTGATTTTCAAGTTGAAACTTGTAAAAATTCAGTTTTTAAGCTAAGTTTTAAGTAAACTCTTATTTGATGAAGTTTTGGTTGTTATTTAAAGATATTTTTTCAAATACTAGAAACATTTTATAAGAAGCTGTTGAGGGAATATAATATTGAAATGAAATTATTTGTTCGTATTGCTCATTGCTTGTAAACAGCTATTGCTCTAAACAATTCACTGGATTACCATGTTAGGAATATTTTTGTTTTCTCCCTTCCAGTTCAGGTTTTCCCACCTGTTAACTTCACCCTTACGGTCTCTGCATTAGCACAAGTACTTTTACATTGGAAACCAAACCCTAATCAAGAACAGAAAAACTACACTATTAGATATGATGTGAAAATCCTAAGCCCTGTGCCTGAAGAGGTAAGATAGAAGAGAAGTCCAGTATCCTAAGAAGGTTAAATTCCTGTTGAGTTAAACAGGTTGCACCAAACCAGGGTGCAGTAGGTGTGATATGTCTCTTGAACAATTGGCATATTGAATCACTTATTCTTTTACATCATAAACATATACTTTGAGCAGTGGAGAGATTCCCTTTCAGCTATGCTTATGGCTACAGCTCTGCTGGGACAAGGGTTGGTCTGGGAATTGGCAGTCTCTGCAGCATTCATCTTGTGGGGAACCTGGATACTCGTTTTAAGTAAGTGATGTTGCTCCCTGTTCAAGTCAGCTCACTTAATTCATATTAATGCCAGGGTATCATTAAAATGTCAGACCATGTTTCATCACTGCTGTGTGCTATAGACAAATTTTTGGTAAGATAAGGGTCCTTCAGTCTTAAATGAGAAACCTTACACACTTCTTGTGTGCATTATTTGTTCTCTCTAGCTTTATACTCTTAATATATCCAGCTAAGCTAGCTGGCTGGTTTGCCTTTTTGCAAAGTCTGAATCAGTCTTTGCAGGTCCCTTAATTAGGTTTCCATCACATGTGATGCTTACTTTTTTTTTTTTTTTTTTTTTTTTACTATAGTTAAAAATANNTTCAGGTATGATACAAAGAAGACTCACACTATCCGAACAGCTGCCCTTCACAACGGTTTCTCTGCACACGTTCGGACGTTACTTCTCCATAACGACCTTCAGATGAGAAGTGACTGGGTGAAGGAAAAACTCCTGCCTCTGCCAGGTAAGAAGAAATGCAGGGGAGGTCTGAATTTTGTGTTGGTCTGTGGACTAGACATCATAAGGTGACAGGTTTAATACTTGAAAAATACAGCATTTTCCCCTCTACCTGCTACACTGATCTTACAAGATGATTTAGCCCAGGCCTTTCTCTACTGTTGTGGAGCCTGGAATACAGTCTGGAGGGACAGAACATGGATAACCCATATAAAATTTTCTAAAAATTCCTTGCTAAGGCTAAGATAACCTACTTTCATACACGCTAGGATATTAAAAGATCATGTTGCCTTGGTGTACATGAAATATGTGATGGTGCTGTGTGGTGCAGCTTTACTTACGCTGTTTGGGAGTCTTCATCCATCCATAACTGATAGACCTGTGTGATAAGGACGAGAACTGGATGCAATAGACATAGATATAACAGACCAACAGACTGTAATCAAAATGTTTTAGCCACATGAATTTCTTACGACTTTTGTAATAAGATTTCTCTTTCTGCTTTATAATTCCTTGACTCTCTAGGTTCTCCAGAGACATCTGTCACTAATTTGTCCTGTGTTACTCGCATCACCGTTTCTAGTACTGTTTCTCTCCATTGCACTTGGCTTCCTGGCCACGGGGCACCAGAAGATACCAAGTACTTTCTATTTTACAGGTTGGTGTTTTCTCCCATTTTAGTCAGCAATGGATTTCTTTTAAGAGCATCATGTCTCACAAGTATTTTAATTTAGGTATGAGATGTACACTGAAGAATGTCAAGATTATATCAAAGACAAGTGGAACAGGAATACTGAGTGCAGATTTTCAGTGACTCATATTGATCCTGAAGAGATTGACAATCTCGTTGTAATCCACATTAATGGGTCTAGCAAGTATGCTGCAATCAAACCTTTTCAGCAGTTATTTAACCAAAATGCCATTGGTGAGTAGAAATACTTTTTTTTTTTTTAATTTAAAAATGTCTAGCAGGACTGTCAAAAGATCTGTGAGAGGATATTACTGGATTGACTGATTCTTGATGCAGGTGAAAGTATGTGCTGGTTTTGCATAGATATCTTAATGAGATTGGAAGAGATTATAAGACAGAAATGGATGGTTTTGACTAACTTTGATTTTAGTGTTATAGAATGACAAAAATTACAATCTAGAAAATACAATTAGTTATTGTTTGTTAGCCAAAGCATTATTTCCAATATTAATTTTCAACTGATTTAGTCAATATACCTCCAAGTACATTTTTTACTACCTTTTATTTTACAGCCTTTCTTTAAAAGGAAGAAGATGCATGATGTTCAAAATAACCATGTCCTTTTAAAGAAAGGCATTAGACTGTTGAATAAAAGGTAGTATCAGCCATGACTGTCTATCATCTTTCACCCACCCAGATAATTTCTTTTCCTTCTTTAGTTCCATGCCTTTCACTTTTTTGTAAACAGGTAACATTTCCCTTTTTTCATGGCTTCACGAAGATAAAACAGTTGACATACATACGTTCTTCTTAGAAATCATCCCCATAATAGCTGCTGATCCATTCCTTTGAATTTGTTCCAGTTTTCAGTAACTTTCCTGGTTACATCTGGGTTTTTTGGTTTGTTTTGGTTTTTTTCTGAAAAGAAATTTTTCTAAGTGTTCTATCATTATTTTCATGCTTTTGTGAAAATTAATTTGATAAATTCCCCTGCACCCCCCCCCAGTAATCTAGTTTTCCAAAACTTTTAAGTGGATTTAAAAAATTGTTTTACCTTAACTATTGTTTCCAGTATAGTTATTCCTCCTAAATCCTTATCTTTTCTGTCCAAAATGTGAAATAAATACAAGGATTGTAGGTCCTACTTGGAAACACTATCAGGTTGTAAAGTGCTCCAATTGTTAGTATTTAAACTTTGCTCTATAAATAACTTACCAGTACAGTTTTCTTTTTGTAGAGAAGGTGAATGTTCCCAGAAATGTTACTGTATTCTTAGAGCAAAATGATCTCCTGGCCACATGGGAGAAGCCAATTTCTCCTTTCCCTAAAGAATGTTTTGAATACGAATTTTACCTCTTCAACTTGAAGTCAGGTAACAAGCAGGTAATTGCTTCTCT
Organism: Pandion haliaetus; assembly: GCA_013401275.1. NCBI lineage: Eukaryota > Metazoa > Chordata > Aves > Accipitriformes > Pandionidae > Pandion > Pandion haliaetus. The sequence goes on from VYZV01045358.1 coordinate 28,955, forward strand.
GATGCCCAAATATTATATAGTGTTTCTGTCTCTGAGCTGACTGACCTAGATAGCTAGAATTTGCCTTTATGCTACCTGGTGAAAAAGTCTTCATATTCATGGGTATGTTACAAGTTTTAAAACAGTTAAAATAAAACCTGCCATTAGCACATTTTTGAAACTATGGACTTTCAGTGAAACGTGTCCTGTTTGTGACTAGGGTTCAGCAAAGCCGAAGGTTCATCAGTTTTCATATTTTTTTCCTCTTTTTCTGGATGTCATTTATGTCTGCAGCAAACTATCCCCAAGAGAACTAGGAAAGCAGAAGGACAAAAATTGGAGTTACTCAGTTTTATGCATCTGGGTTCAGAACAGTAGGAGGAAGAACAATTCTGAAAATCCAGCATTAATTGTCTTAAGGAAGAATGCAAAAATAAGGCATCTTTCAAGAATTTGGCCTGAAGTATTGGTGTATTATGAGAGAAAATACACCTATAGAAGCAGAGCTCTTACTTCAAAGGCAAGGCCAGATGCTCACTGTTCATGTAGTAAAGGAGGTTAAAAAAAAAAAAAATTAACATGATTAAGGTTTAACATGATTAAAGTTTGTTTTCTGAATTGTTTCGCTTAAGCAATCTACAACAGTACAATATTGTTTTCCTAACAGATATTGAAAATATCCTCAAACAACTTCAGATTACGGATTGATGTTACCAGCAGGTATTCAATACAAATAAGAGCTAATCATCACATATGTTGTACGAGAGGATTTTGGAGTGACTGGAGTGAAATTATTTATGTTGGTAAGAATGACATGCTTCTGTCTTGTAGTGAATATTATTACATTGCTGGAAAGCAAATGCTGCTTAATCATGAGCATGCACAACACCAAGTAATTTTAATAGAAGCCAGGAAAACAGGCATTTGGAGAAAGAAACTGACTTGTTAATGCCAAGGGGAGTTAAATCTGTGTTCCATTAAAAATTAAAAAAAAGAAAAACCTCAAGCAAAGTTTGGGACATATGGGGCGGGGTGTGGGGGGGGTGTTAGACAGTGTTTTGTTTTTACATGCTTATGTTTTGAGAGACTGCTTTAATCTAGCTTAAGGCCTGAGATCTAGGTAAGGCCTTTCAGTTGCATTACTTTCTTTAGTTTTTACATGAGTTTCCCTGGCACGTGTTGTGATGTTCATGCTGGAAATTAACATGAGCGACCATGTGAACTGGAGCTGTCTGAACTCTTAAATGTTGGGGGAGAAAAAAGAGCATCGTTTTAGCATCTTTGGAACATGATAATTTGCCCCACTTTGTTCTGTATTTCCTGCTTGCTGAACATCTTTTTCTGAAAATAACAGTTTCCTTATCACAGCACGTTATCAACTGTTTGTTCTTTGACATCCTCCTTTGCTCTTATCTTTTGAGTTTCTTAACTTCCTGGTTTTCACTAAAAAAAAAAAAAGTCCCTAACACTCTCCTGTTTACTGCACTTTTCCCTCTTACATCGGTTTGCTAGTGAATGTGATTAAATCTGCTGGTGTTTTGCTGCCTTACTCTTAATACATCCCCTTGACCTTCCCACCTGGCTGCATGGTGCTGACAAGCCCTTGGGAAGAGAAGCTCAGCAACCCGACCACTCGCCCAGGGCAGGGGGGATGACCAAACATCTCCTTAATTAAGAAAACCGGGCCTGTTTATTAGCCTCGTGCACCTCTCTGGGAAATATTCGGCCGAGACCAACTTTAAGACCAGTAGACCTCTTCTGAGCCCGTACCCTGAGAAAAACACTGGCCTAGATTGTCCATCCTGTAGTGGCCATCCTCCAGCTTTGTTAAAAACCGAAACACAATTCTGGTTTCTTTCCTTGGGCTGTGATGTTGTTTAGAAGCATTACAGTCAAACAAAGCTGGATAAAAATCGTTAGTGCAGCCACGTGGGCTGGACACCCTCATTAACTACGCACGGTGGCCTGATACAGGTCAAATCTGTGAAGCTGTAGGTACGTGTGAACAGCCACTGCCAGGGTTCACAGTTTAAAGGACGCAGAGGTCAAGTTTAGGGCTGAGAAATACCTCACAGCACGTTTGTGCTGTCCCGATTCTCCTTTCCCAGCAAGGCTGAAAGATTTGAGGGCCCCTCTCTGTGAGCCGCAGCACTTTTGGAGCTGTCTGTCTCTGCTGCGCAGCACGACGATGACTGAGGAACCTGGAAACATCGCCCTTATGGATGCTTCTACTCATGCACTGCACGTATCAAACATGGAAAATTCATTCTGATGGTAAAAAAAAAAAAAAAAGAGTTAGTCTTCCATAGAAAGTTATTTAAATCTCAAAAATATCTAAGGACAGGTCCACTTACTTCAGTTTTTCTTATGAAAAGGGTTTTTTAGAGGCTTGTTGCAGTTCACCAACACAATCCAGGTTATTGTGTAAGTCACTGGCTTTCAGTACATACTTCAGCCAGTCTCGTTAGGGTTGCTGTTAAGTTGCTCTGTGGCTCTGAGGCAATTTCATCTGTTCCCTCCGTTCCACGTATTACGTGGACACCTCTCACTAGGCAGCTGTGTGTTCTTGTGCTGGTTCACAGTGGTGTTGGTGTGCAGGGCTGGGCTGGTACCTCCAGGCACGTCTCGGAGAGAAGCTGGAGGAGGAACACACCGGGCAGGTCCCCAGAGCCACAGCACGGCCTCTGCAATTGCTGCTTCTCCCACACCTCACTCCAAGTTCCAGTGAGACTGTGTTGCCTGATCCCGCCTTTTTGGGGCCATTGCCAACCGACGTAACATGGAAGAGACTTAGGACCCTGCCATTTATTGTTTGGAAAATGGAGACACTTCCCAGCCTTCATGCTGGGAGGCTTAAGATTGGTTTATGGGACTTAACCGTTTTCCACAGTTTGCTGCCCCAGTCATGCTCAAGACTTGCACGAAGCATAACTCATTGACAGCTACATCCTAAATCTTATTTTCTTGAAAGAAGAGCGGTAACCCTGAAGACAAACCATCCTAGCCCATTTGTAATTGCCAGGTTGACTGTGTACCCCCGCTGGGGTGGTACGGAGGCGCCAGGTGGATCACACAGGCCTGCTCATGGCGTCATCCACGCGCTGCTCTCAGGGACTGCCGTGCAACCGCAGCCGTCGGCGGAGACAGCAGGCTCAGCTCCTCATTTCTCAGAAACAAATCTGGCCACAATTGAATATTGTTTTGTCTACAGCACCAATAAACCCAACACTCCTGCTGCTGGCCGATTTATGTCCTTTCAATTACCTGGTAATGGCAGTGCTGGCACCTTGATGCATAGGACAGGCAGTTATCATAAGCACACAGGGACCTGGCAGCCTTTTGAAAACGCAGTTCAATGTAAATGTTTCTGTTCTGTAGCATAAAGTGGCACAAAATAATGGTCGTGGTCACTGAGCGCTGCCTTTTCAAAACAGAAACATTGACCTTGATAGAAATACCTGTGTCTGCTCACAGGCAGAGGCCGCAGAGAAATTCTTCCTGAGGAAACGTTATCAGCAACCAGCTCACAAGAAAAATGGGGGATTTCAATGTCTTTTTTTACAGGCAAGTTTAGGAAGCCAGAGAAATCCAGTTCCTGCCTAGAAAGGATTAGCAGAAGTGAAGAATGGTTTCATGGAAAGCAAACAGTTTGTGCCTGAGATTATCAGCAGACCGTGTCTTTGCTGAGTACCAGTTGTGTGCTCGCTGCATGGCATTGCGTGCGTCGGGACGGCAGCTAACGGACCGTATCGTCCTTCTGGTGGGCCTGGCTCCTCATGCTTCTCAGCCTGTTCTCTCCTTCACGTCAAAATGGAAGAAATTTAATGTTGAAATTAGAAAATCAGTTTTATGGAAATTGTCCTTGAAGCTCTGTGTTTTGTTTCTAGTTTTAGATACCAACTCTTCATTGTTTGCATGTTAATTTGTGATCTGAATATAATCACATAAAACAGCTGATTATATCTTTTGGAAGAGTGTGTTTAAAATAATCTGCACTGAAATAATATATTTAATTTCTTATTTTTCTTGAAATTCAGGGCGAAACAAACTGGAGAATCCCGTAGCCTGGATTCTCGCTGTGCTTTGTGTGTTCACGTGCTGCACATTCCTGCTTGTTGCTATAATATGCAAAATGTAAGTATCATATTGTCTTCTTTTTAATTCTTTTCTTTTTAAGAAAGGGCACTGAGTTTGGTATTGAAGCATAATTATACAAAGCAAAAGTACTGAAAAGTAATAATCAGCCTCAATTATCAAGAATAACATTCAGCAAAATTGATGTGGTAAGAGGGTTATTCAATTTAATCTTAAACGACAAAACTGTATACTGAGTGAGGTGTATTTGTTAAAAATCTTTTTTTTCCTTATCTCGCTTCTTCACTTAAATGGCTCTGGTTGGGTCAATGATTTCCCAAGGAGGACTCTGTCTTTAACCCTGGTGAAAGCTGCGGCGAGCATCTTTCATGGCTAAAATGTACAAACCAGTATTTTCTCAGTCTCGTCCAGCTCAGCCTGCAGACATACTTTCTATATTGGGCCCTGGGCATGTAGTCTGAATTTTAGTTGACATCAAAGGAGTGTGGTACGTGCTCTGAAGAGGTAAAAATTCAGTGCTTTTGTGCTTGCTGCTCCTTTTGACCTCTTAACAGCAAGTGCACTAAACTATTGTTTGCTTTGAGTTTGTGAACTATTTGTTTAGTTTATTTTTAATTACTACAGAGGTTATGGCTGCCATGTAGTAAAAGCAGATGACATATAGCCAAACTTCCCAAAATGTGCTGTGAAGAAACCCAGATACACTTTGGATTTCTGTAGCTGTGACTAGTCAAATCATAAGTGATGACTTAAAGGATCAATGTAATTACAAGCTTCTCCCCTGAAACGTGCATCAAGCAGCAATTATCAGTCCCCAATAAAGACAGCTCCCGGTAACGTAAGTGCTGTCCTTGACTCTGCTAATTTCTTATTAATTTCTTTAATGCCTTTTAATTTATTGGTCATCCTCATGTGTCTTTGCCTATTTTCCTTTCCATACCACATTTCCTTTATCAAATAAAGGTCTTGTCTACAGGAACGTTACATTAGAATAACTGTTATTTACTCTCCCTAAAGTGTCTATGATAACCTGTTCTTAAGTCAATTTAATTAGCATGGCAGGTCTCAATAAGCAATCCTTTTTGCAACAAGATAGATTAACTCCCCAGAGAGTTTATTCATGTTGTGCTTCGTATGAACTTGTTCCCAACTATGCAGCCTTGATGTATTGGTGGAAATCCCCAAACTGGTCTTGCATCACTGATGATTGACCTGTCTGTATAGCTGTAGGTCCTCCACTGCTCCAGCATCATCTTCATTAGCTCTCTCCTCTCTCTCTTTGGGACAGCAAAACACCAACACCAGTTAGTTCCATCACCAGTTAGTAGCAGTCATACTGCTCCACGTTTTCCTGTGGAGTTCTGCAAATATTTGGATATTATGCAGTTACCCCCTGCAGAGATCCTGAAATAGATATAGGGGAGCAACAGATATGGGGGAAGACTTCTACTCAAGGACCAGCTTGAAGCTGCTGTGCTAATGCATTTTATGAACTTTAATAGATTAGGCAAATTTAAGCTAGCTTTTCCAGGTCCAGCTGCTTGACGCTACATTGGTTGCTTCTAGGAGTCTCTCTCTCCCTGGCTAGTATAAAATTCCTTAGCACCCAAAGTCTCATTACATTCCATCTTTGCCAAAGTGATTAAGATTTTATCTGCCTGCTGCACTGAATTTCATGAAGTTGCTAGCTTTACTCCACCCTTCCCAAGCTGCTTCTTGCTTAGTGTCCTTGCCACTTTTCTAATCCCCCAGCCTGCCCGGGAGGTGGGAAGTGTAAGAAGATGAAATGGAGTGCTTAGCCTGCTTATTTTTTGTATCTGCAGATATTAAAAAAAGAAAAATAGAACAGGTTCCCTAGATCACAGTTTCATTAGTACTCTCAGTTTTTCCTGCTGTTGAAAATTCATGAAGTGTACCATGCAATTCAAGCTGCAGAATCATTTCAAATTTCGTACGATTGGAAGCCATTATAAGGAATTTCATTATAGCAAAGTGTTCTATAAATTTTTTCTGTGTGCTTCCTGGTAATTGCAGGCATCAGAGATGCACCCCACCATTTGGGAGAAATGCTGCAAGGCAAAGTAGCCGTTTGGACTGTTTGGATAGTCTTTTCCCTTCACTTACTTGCAGTAGCTGATGTGGTTACTGTCCTGATAAAAAGCACAATTGAATGTTTTCCTAGTTTGCCCTCTTGTCTTTATGAATGAGTGTCTTCTGTACTTCCTTGGGCTGTACCTCAGAATAACATTCTCTCCTGGAGGTGAGCCCACAGGAGGATGTAGTTAATAACTTGCTCCCAGCTGCTGTCCGGTTAATTGACATGAGGACAGTCAGTAGCCCTCCATACCCTGAAATCAATGTGGTCATAACGACCTCCACCGGGTACCCCTCCCTCTTCTGCACCCCACGACCAGCAGTCACCAGCCACCCGCTACAGGGAATTCATTTGGAAAATGCCACAGGGAATCTTGGTGGGGGCAAGACACTAGAAAAGGCACGCTAACATACTGTGAAAACAAATACTCCATCAATTGCATTGTAGTGGTTAGAAGAGGGAAAAGAAGAACTTGTTCTCCTACTTGCTTCTCTTTATTTATCTTTGGCCTTTTCGTGTCACAGCCTGTGGGAAAAGTGGCAAATTTCAGAAAGACAGACACAGCACAATAACTGGAGGCCCTGAAACACTGAGTTAAGGCACGAGGGTCCCGTGGGGTGTTTCCAAAGTCTGAAGGTCCAGGTAGCGCTAATGGAAAGGGCTGTGCTCTAACCCTTGTAGAGACAAGCAGAGATAACTGGAACACTTTTTGTGACAAGATATTTAATCACATAACTCCAACTTTTCAGTGTCCTGCAAAAAAGACCAAGACCATTCTGAGGGCCACTCCCACCAACACCTCACTGCAAAGACTCTTGCACCTGGGGGGCAAGGAGCCCCTACAAACACAAGTGTGCTTCTGCCTCATTTCTGTTGAGCATTTGTACACCCCTCCTTAAGCGCTTCTATTCCAGAAGCAACATGTAACTTATGCTTTTTGCTGACTCAATAAATAATTTTGATATGGCTCCATCAAAATCTTTTATTGACAAACCACACAACTAGAAACGCACCAACTCAAACCAAAACCAAATCTTCTTGGTTACACTGCACAGCAATAGCATAAATGAAAAACCACACTCAGAACTGAAATAAGATGCAGGTGAAATCATGTGGCCTCTGGGGCCTTCCTCCTGAAAGCCTTGGGAGGCCCAACGGAGTGCAGGAGCCGTGAAGACAACAGTGCTTGCAAAGCTACCTTGGGTATGGTCACAAAGACCCAAACCTTGGCAGGAAAGCTGGGAAGAGTAGAGGTGATGCCAGGTGCTGGAGCGCTAATATTGGCACTCATCCCAGTCCCACTCCTGCGTTACACCAGCAGCCACCTTACTGTCCCACTCTGCTGGTGGTGACCACACAGCCCAACCTGTCCTCTGCAGCCAGCAATGGTTGGACTGCATTCAGCATTTCAGCAAAGGGGATGCAAATGTCCCCTAAAACCAACTCACTCGCACCCTGCTTTTCCTCCCCATATTCCCCCTTCTGGCTGTACACCTCTGTCACAAACCCTCGTCCATGTGCCGCAACGGGGAGCTACGCCTCAGCTTGCTTGGTCAGGTCTGTCGTGTGAGCAGTGGTATGGCCCTTCCCTTCGCCTAATAATTAGTTATGCATCAATGTCTCCTTCAAGGCAGCAGCAGCTCAACCAGGAAGGTTTAGCTCCAAAGTGATAGAAAATATTATTCCTCCTCACCTCCCTGGTGAGGAGGAATAATAGGATAAAAGAAACTTGACAGAACTCAGAAAGCTTTTGGAAGAAGGATAGTCATAAGAACATAAGCACTGAACTACCCAGACATCAGCCAGGAGAACTGTCACAAAATAAACGAGGCAGAGGAGCAGATCTGCCCTTGGTCCCAGCAGCTAGGGCTCCACACCTTGGCCATGTCTCTGCTTCATGGGTGTCAGGCTTGCTCCACAGAACAGGCACCAGATACTAATTCTGGGCTAAATCCTATAATCTTCACTCAGGCCAAGTTCCCATTAAAATCTGGCCCTATCTGCACATCGTGCTATCTAGGGGCAGAGATAGTGAATGTGTTTTGGTGATTGAAATGTGAAGTCTGTACTCTGGGATATATCAAAGACAAGAAAAAGTTCACTCTGCAGCACTTGCTGTCACAAAAATACATGTGCCCGTATGCTTGAGCCAAACTAAAGAGTGTCAGGCGGGGAAGGAGTATCTCAAAGGGTGTTAGCAGGATGAGTTATTACACTGCTAAGCAGAACCGTTTGCTGTCAGTCATCTCTGGTCCCATTCCTTGCCTCCTCCTTGTTCCCTCAGCAAACAATTATTTGCAGTTGCTCTCCCACCACGAGACACGGGCAGATTATGTCCTGAAACCAAAGTCTGAGCAAGAGGCAGCCTGTCTTGGATGTCCAAACAAAGTAGATGACAACGCAGCCCTTGGGAAGAACGTGAGCACGAACGGGCAGATCAGAGCAATTAATTTCTCTCCAAGACAGGCCTATTGCTGGCTGTTAAAAGCCGTGGCAATGCCCCCTTGGATTGGACCTTCCACCCCAGCTCTCTGCTGCGGCTGTGGTGGGAGAAGCCGATGGGGGAGAGCGTCAGCCAGCCCACCGCCTCTTTACCATCAGCATGGCCCTTGTGTCCAGAGTGTCCCGGCAGGAATGGCATACCTGCTCCATCCTCAGGGTGTCTGCTGGTGGACCGTTTTCCATTACTTTCAGCCCTTTTGAACCTGCTGCTGCCGTCAGATGCCGATGACTGAGTGGGGCAGGAGGGCTGGCGGTGCAAGAAGATGTGCCTTCTCGCAGGGCTAAACACGTGCTGCTTGTCAGATCTGTCATCCATCAGAAAAAGCAATTCTTTCACATCCCTCCACTACTCTTTTTTGCAGAAACCAAGTATGGAGTAAACTGTTTCCACCAATTCCAACACCCAGAAACAAATTCAGAGATCCCTTCCCAAATGACTATGAGGTAAAGTAGCTTTTTTTTTTCTTGGTTAGAAGGAATGCTCGTGTTTGTGCGCTGCTCTTTCCCTGCAAGGCTGTGAGCATATAGCCTGTTACAAGTCAGTTAAAGCCTTCTGACCTCTTAGAATTTCTCGTTTCTGTATTAAATGTGGACTACGTTGTCAAATGCGTTGTGCAAAACATGCCAAATGGGAAATTTGTGGGTGCAGTTAACGTAACGATGCGCACAGCCCTGACTACAACATCGGGTTAGCCATTGAATTTAGCAATTTGTGAGGCTGTTCTTGCAATCCGAACTGCTGTGGTCAGGTCTCACCTGGCCGTGTGGCCGCCTCCTCTGCTGAGGACAGGTCCCAGTCTGCCGTAGCTCTGGATCTGGCCTTGTTTGTAGATGAAGTGTTTTGGGGAGGGTTAAAAAAGAACAAAAGGATTAAGTGCTATTGTCGAGTGCTTTTCTAATATGCACCGAATTTCAGGCACACGGTGCGGTACCTATGGCTCTGCCTTTTGTACGGAACTGCAGTGCAGTTGCTCCTTCCACCGAGCACAGCCAGGCAGATAGCTCTGCCTTGGCAGGGAATGGAGGCTTGCTCCTGGAGAGCTGATTTATTTGTGAAACCTAACAATGGGAAATGTTTTGGTCCTACTGTTAAGCTGGTCTTAAGCCTTATTATGTTTGCTCTTACTTCCTGATAAATACATTTGCCTTACAGATAAGATAGAACTCCTCATTGTCTGCTCAAGGGAAGTGCTGCTCAGTAACTTGATTTTAATTTGTCCCCTTAGAATAGGGGTTTGATTTTCTGGGTATTGTTCTTATTCCATAGTCTGGACAAGGAGACAGGCTTAAAAGATTATCATATAATGTTTGTTTTTAATTAAAGTCAGTGGTATAAAATAACACGACTTAGGGTATCACAAATAAGAACATGACAAATAGCAAATATTAACACTGCAGCTAGAAAATGTGGGCTTCCAAAGGCTGTTTCACGTTATCAAAACCAGCCCTGCCTTGTATTTAGTTGCTTCTTCATTTAAAGTGAGCTCAGTAGGCGATACTGGCTGGAGGCTTTCTGCCGGCAGCACGGCCACGAGGGCAGGGGCATCGGCAGGGAGGCGAGGACGTGGCCCTGGTGTCCCTGCTCAGATCACCTGGGAGAGTGAACCCCCCAGCAGCTGTTTGTTGTGGGCATTCAGTTCCTAAATTCGTAGTGTAAACAGCGGGGCGAGGTGACGAAAGCCCAGCACAGCGATGGCAGCATGGCTGGTGGGAACCGTGCTCGGCCCCGAGGAGCGGCTCTGCCTCCCGCCGCCCCTGCAGGCTTCCCAGCCGCCGAACTGCTGCTTTCTGATTCCTTCTGCAGGTCACCCCGTCCCTGCACGCCTGCTTGCGCAACTCTGCTCAGTACTGAGGGGTCAGGATGCGGCCCAGCAACTGGGCTTTGCTGCTGGGTATTCAGAAAAATTTGCGTGCCTTGTAACATGCCCTCCAGCTCCTCCTGGGGCTTTTCGTCCTTGGCTAGAGGGCTGTCTGGTGGGCCACGCTGGTCAACTGTGTTGTGCAAAACATGCCAAGTGGGAAATCTGTGGGTGCAGAGGGCTGCTGGCCCGAGGGACAGAGTGATGAGCAGCCCTGTGAGAACTTCAGCGGGAATGTGAACTTTCTGGTACAATTCTTCTGTTGAACCCACTGCTCTTTCTCGGCTCTTACCTCGTGGAATGTTTTGGGTGAAGCCCTCTTCAAATGCACCAACTTGAAACACGTTTTGCAAAACACGTTGCTAAGTAAGGGCTTTACAGCATTTGTTTCATAACGAGTATGCAACACAGGCTTAAACCGGTATGTCGTGACTCCTCTCTCTTAATTAGCACAGCTCAATTGATAACCTCAGTTTACCTCCCAACTCGCCAGCTAAAAGCGGTGTTTCCTTTCCAGAGAGCACGTACCTACACCAGCGAGACGGAGACTGAGTTCAGTAGCTTCGCTGAAGATCTCTACTGCAGCACCCTTGACGACTCTGTCTTCTGAGAGGCTGCGCGGCCCCGGCATGCCACCCAGCATCGCTGGAGCGGGCTTCGTGTCACCTCTGCTGCAGCGGCGTTTTCAACCGTGGGAGGGGGACTTGCTTCCACGAGGTGCCTTGCGTAATGATAAGCTACTAAACAAAAAGTCCCACTTTAAGCAGGATATAAGTACACAGTACAAGGGCTGTGTAGGAAAAAAAACATTCTGGAAAAGAGGGAACGGCTTTTTTCCTGGTTGACAGCTTAATCTTTTGGTTTTTTGTTTTGTTTTAAATGACTCTGACAACTCAAGCTGCAAAATGCAAACTGGGACCTGGCACAGCCCTGTGTATGGAGCAAGGTACCCAGCTGTGGTCCCTGGCAGTGACCAAGGTGGGTCAAATCCTAGGAAAAGAGTAAAACAAGCTGTAGAGCACCCCAGTGCTGCCATCCCTGGTGCTGCACAGCTAAGAAAATCCATCGTGAGAGTGGGGACCCACACTTGGCCTTCACCGATACATTTTGTAATAAACCAGCGTGAACTCAGCAAATAACCCGCATAACCTCCATGGAAATGTAATTCACTGGTGAAGGGAGCGTCTGTCTGTGCTGCGTGTGAACCCTGCAGCCAGACCGCTCCTGTGTGGGGACTGTGTGAGCGGCGCAACGGCCAGGCCGTGCCCGACGTGGCGGTGTCCATCTTGTACCGCATAAAGGTGCTTACATCTTGCAACTTAAGTAAACATAGGGCCAATTTTGGATGTTGGGAAAAGGCTGTCTCAGGTGCAGGACTTTATAAACCCTGAAAGCCTCTGGATTTTATAGGCTATTTAAGACAAGGTTAGTTTGCTTATGCAGCTGACACACGATTAGAATCTCCCTACTTTTGTGCACGAAGCTAGCACCTTGCCGTGCTAGCTTTGGACACACGGGTAGCCCATTGCCTTGTTATTTGTGTGCACGCAGCCGGCACCTTGCTGCCCCAGGCACAACTCCCAAAATCTCTGGGTTTGTGTGCGTGGCAGGTTCTGCAGGTGGCCTGGGGTGCTGCACGGGTTGTGCGCACTGCAGGCCTGCGAGGAGCCACGTTTAAACCTACAGTAAATTCACCGCCTACGAATTGAAAACTATTTTGGGAAACAGCTATGAAACACTGCAGAAAACTGACAGGAGTTTCCCACTCACGAGCCACTGGCAACTGAAGACCCCTTGGCAGCCCCCCGCAGAGCACCGACCCCAGCGCTGAGCGTGAAACCCCTCTGAGCCCCGGCTGGGCAAGGCCAGCTCTGAGCACGCTGCTGGCTCTGCCCGTGCTGTGCTGCTGGGGGCTGCTCGCCCGCACTCCCCCCCAGCCCGGACCCCGCTGCGCCAGGCAAATGGTGAGAACTGGGGAGGGGAACAGTCTCCTTCTCTCAGATTTTTCCTGTGAAGTTCTGAGCTACTGGTAAAATGGCTACGCTCGTGTAGCTGTGCTGCCATGTGGACAAAGACGCTCGACTAACGATACCTCGCTGCCTGCTGCACGCCTCTCCTCGGCTGTCCTGACTCTCAGCACGCAGAGGAGTCCTTGCTGTTTGTTCCTCTCCTGCTTTGTGGAAGTTTGTTTTGTCTTCAGGTTATTTTCTTCCTTCTTGTAAGATTTGTACAGTTTGTGGAAGAAAGGAGGCGTTTTTAAGACCTTGGTTTCCTTGGGGCTTAAACCTCCCCAGCTTTTGGTTGCGTGAACCGGCGGGGCTGCGATGGCCGACGCCTGCGCCGGGATCACGGCGGCCGGCCGAGACTGCAGTCTGGGTGCTGCGAGACCCCAGTTTCGGCATGGAACAAGAGCTTCACCTGTGTTTCTTACACTCACCTCTCTGAATGAGGGAAAGAGCGTCCTGCTGCCCACCCAGGTGCTCACCGAGGGCCGCGGGATAAGGGGAGGCACGGGAGACTCGCAGTCGGCTCATTTTCAGTACAAAGCTCCTCCGCAGGCTCTTGCCTTTGACATCAGCTGGCGGCATCTGCAAAAGGACAAGAAGGGATCGGTTGTGCTTCCTGGCATGAGAGTAAAGTTCACGGGGGGAAAAAGGAAAAAAAAAAAGAAAAATGGCACAAACTGCTAAACTTCCTTAATTGCACCTGCGAAACAAAGCACAGCCTGGGAATGCAGAGTTTTCAAGTGTACAGTAATTAAAGAAATGTGCCAAGGACTTCTTGGAGCTCGAGGGGCTTTCTGAGCTGCAAGGAGCTGGGCTCCTCCTTCGCGTGCAACTTCAGCTACCGTCAGGTAGTTTTGAAAATCCAATACTGCGACCTGTTTCTCTTCGCTATCTGTTGTTCCATCTTAAGTGAACTGAGTTTGAGACAGCGTCGGTTTCTGTTTGTGATCTCTTCACTTCCATTGCGTAATCCACCAAGCGCGTTACCAAATAAACCTGCCTGAAACCACTTGAACAACCCAGGCTTTGACCTCTCTGGCTGCGGACCACGAAGCTCCCCTCTTCTTGCAGAGTCCCTTCTGCTTCCAAGAAACCTCCTGTCCGCCGAGCTGGCCAGAGGTGGGGTTAAGCACATTAAGAAAGAATAAACAGAAAGATTTGACCCAGCAAGTAAATTGTTTGGGAAGTGCCTAACGTAATGGAGTTCCCAGGTGCTACGGACTAAAAATAATCATAATGAATGAGCCAGTTCTCATCTGGGTGAAATAGCATGGCTCCATCAAAATTAATGCAGCTCATTAATATAACAATGTTTGTGCCTCAAACGTCTCTCCAGTATGTGATTTTAATGGATTTGAGGTGCCCAGCTTTAATGGTCTAAGATCAGAATTTCATTAGTAAAATCCTAAACATGAGACTAAAGAGAATTCATTTACTGTAATGTATTTTATGTCATGCCTTCAAGTGGCCTAATAAATAAGATTTCTAAATATAATTTCATTCCCATTAATGGCAAGATATTGCAAAGATTAATGCAATATACTTAAGTCCGTTTTGCATTGGAGCTGTACGTTTGGCTTGTGTGCGAACGCTCGGCACTTACTAGCGAAGGCAGCGGCAGCCTCGGGCAGTCGAGGCGTTCCCGGGGCGCGCGGGCAGGTAGCTGGGGTGGGGGGGGGAATCACGCTTTTGATTTTCGGTGTCACTGATAAGGACGTGCACGAGGGGAAAACAACGCGAACGACTGCAAGGAGCGGGCGACGATGAGAAAACCCGAGTGGATGTTCAGCTAATCAGCAAGAGCACGTCAGGTCCTCACTGCTGCCAGGGAGGACGAGTTCCCTCGGGGACCGGCAGGGCTCGAGGGCTTTGAAAGCCGGCAGGTACGTGTTACATGTTACACTCGCTCTAGTAAATAAAACTGAGCTGGTGTAAAGCAGCAGGAGGAGCATAATTTTCCCAGCCAGGCCTTTGGTCTGGCAGCCCAGTGCTGCCTCGTGCAGGTACGCGGTGCGGGGACCTCACCTGCACTAAAAGAAGATCCACCTGCGTAGGACGAGGAAAGCAATTCCTGGCAGAGCTGCCTCCTCACCGGCTTTACCCTCGGAGCAAAGAGTCTTCATTTCAGGTGGCCGGCGGGAAAAGGGAGCACGTTCAGCACATCCCAGGCGATTTGCTGTCATCGCCACGTGCCGCTCGCAACCTCTGCAGCAGGGAATGCAAAGAGGACAGGCTGCGTGTCACGTTTTGCTGCTCTTACGCCAGCCCACGCCGCCGGTGAAGCTGTCTATCCCCAAACTCCTAGATCAGGGTTACGAGTTTTGTGCCCGGAGAGCGGAGAAGTATTTATTCTGAGCTTTTTTTTTCTTTAAACGCAGCTACAAACCCCACGCGCTCCTCCTGCTGCAGCTTTTCCTCGCTGCCTCCGCGAGAGCAGCCGCAGGAGCGTGCCCCTCGCTCCCCTCTGGAGACAGCAATTTTAAATTTGCTTTTTAAAAACTGAATTGTGTTACCGGGCCGTTTTGTTGTCAAGCTTCATTGACTGCAAAGCACAATATTGGTCCTTGGAAACGCAGAGCACAATCATATGACTCCTGCGCTGGCGCCCTTAAAAATCAGAATTAGAAATGCAAGTTTGGTGGATTTAGCGATTTCAAGCAGCGCTCCCCCAAATCCTCAGAAATCCACAAGGATAACCAGAGAAGCGGTGCTCTACCTGGAGCGGGGTTTGCTCTGGGCACAGGCTCAGCGCAGCTCCGCTCCCCTGCGCTGCCCGCGGCTCCTGCGTGGAGCTGCTGCTGCCCACCCCGCTCCCGGACGGCTGCGACGGCCGCGGTCAGACAGACGCTCATGAATGCCAGTTTGGTCTTTTGGGTTGGTTTTTTCCCTTTCTTTTTCAGCCTGAGCTCCCCCAGCTGTAGAGGCTCCGCTCCGACAGCGCCAGCCTACACGAGCTTGGAAAAGTCGTGACTCCACATGAACAGGCATTGTCAGCCCAAATTCACCCACGCAGATTTATGTTTTTGTCACTCTTGGAAGCAGAATTAGACCAGAGAGGTATAAACAGATTTTTTTTTTTGTCAACCTCCACAAAGTTTTGACTCAAACCAACTCTTCTTTTGTATCTTCACTTCAGTGACAATCTCAGCAGGCGCCGCCTATTGCCGTGGTGAAATTTGTCACTGGGCAGAACGAAACGTGGAGGAAAAATGCTCCTGGAAGACAGGTATCTTTATAAATGACAGAATATTTATTACCAATACCTTTAAAAAAAGATTACATCTGCTAGATCACTGATAAATATCATTTACACTGGGGAGAAAACTACAGAAGCTTTTTTTTTTTTTGTTCCATTTTTCTTGGTTTTGTAGTTTTTTTTGGTTTTTCTTTTTTTTTTTTTTTTTTTTTTTTACATAGAAGTAACCATATCAAACTAAGAAAGGAACACAGTTTGAAATACTGACAATATTTCTCTGGTCAACACCCCTGACTTTTACACAAGTGGAATCCTGTTTATGAGTTACTGAATAAATATATTTAGAAGGTCTAAAAGTTAACTGTATTATTTTGTAAGCAAAAAAGACAAGTTACAGGCAAATTCAAGCTATCAGGAAAAAAAAAAAGTAATAATAAACCACTGCAGCGCATTTAAACTTGAAAATCTTATAGAAAATTCCGTTGCCTTTTACCAGTGTTATCCCATCTGAGTGAACTTACAAAATTACCCCGTAGTAACAAACAGTCTTTCTCTTAAGAAGAATTATTTTGCTGTGGATATTGTCGTTTTCCGGCGTGACTCTGTTTTGCCTTCAGGCGTCCATGAAGAGTTTCTAAAGCAGTGCAGGCTTCCTAGCAGGGAACTACCAGGAGATGCCACCTCCCCGCGGACGACCTGCCCCTCCGTGGGAGCCGCGGCTGCTCCCCGAAGCACGGCACAGCTCCTCTGATGCTCTCGGCTCGGACCAGATTTCCTAAGCGTTTTCTAGACGGTGGAGTTACGAAGGATGGCGGGTTCTGTTCCAATGCGCGTGGAAAGCAAGCGCGTATTCGGACAACAAACGCAGGGCAGCTTTACGCCTCAGAGCACTCTAATTTTCTTGGAAGAAAATCCCCCAAAGCGAGGTGGATTTAGCCGGGTTTACACCCGAAGGTGAGAACCAAGTCGTTCGTTCGCTTCGCTTCTTGGGGTACCTGTCCCTTTTTGTCACTAGAGGCAGAGATTGCATCTTTGCAGTGTCTTCACTCCTTCCCAATTTAATGCTAATTATGATAAAGACAAAGCTATTTCAAGACAGTAAAAATGGACCCTTGCTGTATGATGCCAGAATATTAGCTACATGTCCTGTAGTCCACAAACAACCAAAATTCATGTATTTTTTCAAGATTATAGTGTTCTTACCGAGTGTTTCGAGTTTGTCTTGCTTAGACCTCTGAATAAAATATAACATCTTGTGTGTTATAAGCACTTGATTGAACACAAGAATCATCGTATCTGCCATTTAAATGCAGCCGCATTACGAACCGGATCTGGAACAGTTCTGCCTGGCGTAGCCTTGTAAAACTGTACAGTAAAGTTGCAGCCAATTTACTAAGAACAACTTTGAACTCTCCATCATAAAGGAAAAAATTCCAAACAATATTTTCATGATAATGTCGTCCATAGCATTTTATAGCAGAGGAAAAATTAATATCTACATCATATGTTAACTTTAAAAAATTCTATAAAACACTAAATATATAATAAAAAATATGCATATAAGGACATATGTAAACTGCTTTGGTAACATCGTATTACAGATGTTTTCAGTGCATTGCAGAGTTTCCAAGGAAACTTCAGACAAAGCTATATTTGCTTTGAGGAAGTACTGTATAATGCCATTCCTAAAGAAGCATAAACATTTTTCCAGTAGTAAGATGTACTCAGACCACAATATTACTTAGTACTGGGTGTCTTCAAAACAACTAGCTAAATGTTGCTTATATTATAAACGAGAAGTCCTGTATGTAATTTTTGTCATAAACTGGACCGTGCTGTGAGCGATATCATTATCGTGCTGATGGCCGAGAGCGTACAGGCGTTGGAGGTCGAAGAGCCGGATCCTCTTGCGTACGCATCTGAGCAAAGGAGAGAGGGGGAGAAAACAAGCCAACGGTGAGGAGAGCAGCCTTCATTACCCCAATCCTCTCCCCGCCCTGATTTTAGTTCTCTTTCCTCCGATGGAGCACGGTGGGGGCAGGAGGCGACGCGGCTCCCGGGAAGGTCGGACCCCACGTGCCGTTCCCTCCTCCCGCTCCAATAACCTCCTGCTTACTGCGTTTCACCGAACTGGATTTTCGGTTTAACTTAAAATCCTGCTGCTGTTGCGTTGAGGTGACTTTCACAATTCTGTTGCTTCCTGGCCTGCTCGCTTACTATTTTATTTTTTTCACATTTGCACTACAGTCAAGCTGTTACTCGTGGCACCAGCCTGGCATGATCCACGTCCTGGAGGAGCTGCTTACCCGCTCTGCGGCCCGCTGCGCTCAGCCCAGTCGGAACCGGCATGTGTTCCTGCTCTCCTTCGCTCTCCTGTGGCTGCTGATTAAATTCCTCTGTATGGTTTATATAGGCACAGCGTACAACCATGGTGGAGATCCCTCTGATCTCACCCAGGGTTTTTTACATTGCTGTAATTTTAATGCCATATTCCTGCATTGCAGAGGCTCCTGATTTAATGCAGCTTATAAACTGCAGCATTATTAATGGAAGATGGGACACGGAGATTTTGCAAAAGCAACGCTGTGTAATAAAATACTCTCTTTTCTGCTTGTTCTTCTACACAACCTCATTTCCCTAAATAAATATTTATGCATCCAACACACAATGGAATATGGCTATACAGTAGCCTTATAAATTTAAAAGCCTCTGAACACTGCATTTGGTATTTTGTTACAGTGAATTGCAGCGGAACAATATATTCAACATATATATGAGTATGCAAGTAAGAGAGTGGGAAGTGTCTAGAAATCTTAAATACAAATATAACTACTTATGATGGTGTTTCTTATGGTTTAATCTTGACTCAGGCTGAAATCAGGTACGTGGGCTGGAATGACTACTGGTCCCGGGTAAGTCTGGCTTTCAGCTCCCTGCCTGGGAGACGGCCAGAGCTACAGCCTGCCCCCGCTCAGCTTCAAGGCTCTGGTTCATCCCCGGTTGCAGAAGCAAACGGTGAGTGGGGTGAAGCAGGTCTGTCCCGCCAGCGGGTGAGGAGAGGGGCTGGGGACGCTGGCTCCCCGCGGCTCGGCGGCCGGTGGCAGCAGGGGCAGGCACGGACCCCAGTTCCTCCCGTCCTTACTTGATATCTTTGGAATTCGGATTTGTTCGCTGCTGCTGCCATCGCCCCCGTCGCTGAACGGCTTTATCTCTATGATGTAGTCCTCGTCGAACGGCAGGGAGAGCTCCACGGAGGTTTTATTTGTTTCTATTACGGACGTGCTGCTCTGCCTGTTCCACCTGTACAAAACCTGCAGCAAAGGGGAGAGAGAAGAGGAGGCAGAAACGGCAGAGATGTCCATTGCCCTAAGGATTTGCCCAGATTTGCTGCTGCTCTTCTCCTGCCTCTGATGCTCAGACACACGGTCTGGTCGCAGAGGGGCCATTCGGACCCCCCCAGGGCTTTCTGCTGGGGACCCACACCAGCACAGGGGTGACAGAGCCCGGGCGGGGAGGTGACACTGGGAGGGGGGCGATGCTGATGTGCGGCACCAGATGAGGCCTCGGTACCTGGCAGAGCCCCTCAGCGAAATCTTTTAGCTTGATCAAGCTAAATTAAGTCCCGAGGCTTAGGTAGAGACGTCAAAACTTCTTACCATGTTTCTTCAGGAAACTGAGTTGGGGTATTTGAGGCAGTGCCATGACCAGCTTCCCAGAATAATTGGCTTTTTCAAATTACCTTCTGAGATCTGGGAATTCAGGGATTTATGTAAGATTTCCAGGTGAAAAAAAAAAAGGGGGGGGGNGCTTCAGGAAAGAAATCTGGCTGTGTTAGCCTAACAGTAAGTTAAAAGAGGACTTTTTAGAAACCCACTAGATGGAGTCTGATTTTTCAGGGTGATGAGCCTCTCTCACCCCCTTTCAACTGACTTCTTAATTTGCACTTCAAACCTAAAACATGTAGTGAAAACCTGGTCCAAACTGCTGAGGTTCATCTGAGGGTTTGACTAAAAACCCCAAGGAATTACTTATTTTCGATAATCCGATACAGTGCACCAAAGATACTTAAAAGTTAGTACAGAAATTCAGGAGAGCTGGCACAGGCTCATAAAGCTGACGCTGCTGGCATTCCAGATTGTCAACAAAATACAAAGCACGTCCAGGTTCTTCATCGTTTCAAGCTTTGGTGGGAAACGTTTGCACAACTCAACCCTCAAGGCAATGGCTGGCAATTGCACACCGATGTCTACTTTGGGCCAAATTAAACCCTTGTCTAGGGCAATAAGAGCTGAATTCTTCCCAAGATTTCTCTCTAGTTAAATTATACCCTATTAAAACTGCTACTAATGAGGATTCTCTTTCTTTTCCTTTTGGCTTTGCTTTCTGGAGAAAATGGGAGCTATTAAAAAAGCATTTTATTTATCTGCAATTAAGGAGTCAACTACAGCCTTTGGAAGGTTTCCACCAAAGGAAAGAGAGCAGTCCTGCAGGTGGGAGCTTCAGAGGGAAGGAGCAGGTGAAGGTCCGTGGGCCGAGACCCACGCAGTTGCTTGCAGGGGCGAGCATCACTGGGGCGGGGGCAAGTAGCCAGCAGAACGTGCTCGCTCTGCGCAGATATGGCCTCTGTTTCTGGAGGAATGTTCCAGTTTTAACCTGAAAAACTATGCAAGTACTGTGCAAAGCACCTCGTCTGGTCTTACTGTAAACCCCAACTTGACAGTGGATTCATGGAAATGTTCCCCATCGCCCAACACCAGAATCCCACGACAGCTGAAGCGTAGTGAGGATTCACTGCAGGACCAGGGGGTGGTGAGGGAGGTGGTGCAGGGCAGTGTTGTCCCGGTGCCTGTGCTGACAAAATACTCACTTTGTAGCCTCTCACTTCTGACTCGTTGTCCAGCGCTTTCACTTGGTCCCAGTTCAGTATGATCTTGGAGTCAGATGAATTCCATATGATGTTCCCAGGGGGCTGACTCGGTGCTATACCAAAATATACAGAGCATTGTATTACTAAGGAGCACCGTTTCCCAGTTGGATCCCTCCCAGTACCAGCGAGGTTTCTACCACCATAACTGAGCGTGCCCAGAGTCCTATTACTCTGGAAAGCTAATGAGCTGTTTCACTGATCTGTGTCCTCAAGGTCACAGGAGGTGTGACACAACACAGTGCTCTAAATGAAAAAAGGATTCAGTCAGTTGCTCAACAAGCCTGAGACCAGAAGAAAAAAGCCCTCTTGAACAATGAGATAAATATTTAATTGTCCTGCACAGCTGTGATTTCAGTTTTGCATGCTCTGCTTACTTAACACAGGGAAGAGCCTTAGCAAAAAAAAAAAAAAAAAAAAAAAAANAAGTCTTCTGCACAAAAACCTGGCAAAGAAAAGTCTGACAGCTCCTTCAGACTCAGGAAAGCTTGAAAACGAGAGAGGGGAGCGCTGGCAGAAACCCTCCCAGGCAAGAGCCCCCCGTCCTCACGAACACTCACGTGGCTTTTTGGTTGTGACGTTGACTGCGGCACTGGAGGGGCCGGTCCCAGCCGTGTTGTACGCCCTGACTGCCAAGTGATAGAGCGCGTTGCCTCGCAGGTTGCTGACTTTTGTAGACGTTTGATTGCCAACCGTTCGAATCCTTCTTGCGTTTTCTTCCTTTTCGTCGTGTCTCCAACATCTGACCTGAGAAGCAAAGCGGGTACGTGTCTACCTCCAGCTGCGGACTGGCAGCACCCGGTCATTTCCAGCACTAACTCTGGCACTTCTGCCCAAAGTGCAAGTGCCACAGGGACAGATCCTGCACCCTGTTACAATCCCTTCTTGTTCCTTGCTAGAAGCCAGCCAGGCTGCAGCGCTCCTTCCCCAGGACCTCAGACGCTGCTTGGCCATGGAAGCACAGGCACGCAAGTTTCCCCCAGCAAGCTCTGCTCTCTGTTTTCAGCCAGATCACACAGAGAAAAATGTATAATTGTTTACTGTGTGAGAGAAATCTCTGCGTACTGAAGAGACAAAAGGAAGCAAATACGCTGCGGGAACCCACCCGCCCCATGGCAGGCAAGAGCAGCACCGCAATGATTGCCCCTGACGTTATCTCTGCGTCTCCTCGAGGCTTAGTACCAAAAGGCTGCTGCATTGTGTTTCCATACCTCGTATCCCTGTATTCTTCCTTTGTGCTGGTTCTCCCAAGGGGGAGCCCAAGAAACTTCAATGTCTGAGGCAGAAAGACTTCTGGCCAAAACAGTGGTTGGGGCTCTCGTCGGCTCTGGGTAGAGGAGTTAAAAATAAAATTAAGAGTTTTCAATTTTATGTTCAATTAGTCCCAGCCTTCAAGGGATTTATTTTCTTCATTGCATGAGAAAAGAAGCATGTGACCAAAACAAACTTTCACATTTTAAAATGATGGCCTGTCGGCCTGCGCCAGGCAGCACCACTCCTCTACCTAAGAAATAATAAAATGTCATTACTAAACTCAACCTGGGATACCATGTACTGTAATTAGGACAAGAGGGAACATTTTCTAATCAGTGGACATTAATTCATATTAAATCTCAGCGGAATTCTTTCCAGATTATATATTACTTTTCCATTAATATCAAAAGATTTCATTACGATTAATGTTATTTTAATGACTATCAAAAGAATTAATCACGGCTCGCCATTTATTAAAAATCAGAGCAAGGATAAGTTATCAAAGGATATGTCAAGGTGGATACTAAACCCTTTCAGACCCAGTCAGCCCCCCCGGCATCCAGTGGTGGGGAGGAGGGAGAGGTGGTGGGGTGGGCTCCTGGTTCTACCTTCCTCCGCCGAGTAGACGACCGTCACGGGGCTGAACGACCCTTCCCCCTTGTTGTTGTACACCCCGACTTTAACTTCGTAGGGAGAGAAGGGCGGCAAGGTCTCGTTGCGGAAGACGTATCTGGCGGCGTCCGGGGAGGCCACGACGGTCTGCATCCAGCTGACGGTGCCGAAGGGGCGGAAGGCCACCACGTACCCGAAGCCGCCTCCGTTCTGCAGCTCCTCGGGCACTGTCTGTGGGCAGGCAGAACGCGAGAGAAACAGCACTTTCAGCAATGGCACGCGTCTACCTCCCCGTCTGTCTGTTGCCTCTTGGTCCTTCTGAAGCTACTGTCCTAAATATAACATTAGAGACGGGAGGTGGCGGGAGTCCTACTTGGCATCTAACCTGAATTCATCCCATCCCATCTGCGGTACAGCCTTGCTGCTCCGCGAGCTCCCTGCAGTCGCGGGGGAGCAGCACCTGCAGAAGACACTTCGCCCAAGACTGAATTCACCTTCGTAGTTGCCCACCTTCCTTCACTGACTAGACGGAGCCTCCAGTAACAGTGTGAGTAATTTTAGGCACTGCAATGACAAAGAGTCTGAGA
Source organism: Pandion haliaetus (assembly GCA_013401275.1). Taxonomy (NCBI): domain Eukaryota; kingdom Metazoa; phylum Chordata; class Aves; order Accipitriformes; family Pandionidae; genus Pandion; species Pandion haliaetus. The sequence goes on from VYZV01045358.1 coordinate 52,064, forward strand.
TTTGTTGGGGTGAACCAAGGACACGGTTCCCGCTTTCCCAGTAGGCGTGCAGTTGCTCTCACGTCTTTGGAGTCGCACGTGAAGCCCTGAAGAACATATCCAGGCAATGTGCCAGCCAGCACGGGGCTGGTGGTCCCTCACTGGCCGGTTGCTACACGGTGACCCAGACCAGGTCAGCCGACTATCCGCATCTTGTGTGACGTGACCTGTTAGAGACCGCGATGGCAGGGAGCGACTCGTCACAAAGGTGAGGGAGAAGGGCACCTAAGTGCGAGGTAACAGCTAGACGAAACAACCTGTCACCTCCGGGTCACTTCTGCACACACTGACACTTCCTACTCTCAGGCTTGCAGCCCCCTAAAAGCTTCAATGTATTAAAATAATCTGCAATTATGGGCCACTCTCCCTCAGGTGTCCACGGTGTTTAAGCATGTGCAGGGGTTACTTTTGGTGACTGCTTCTTACTGTGGATTGTAAGGCTCAAAAAATACACCAGATGATAAAGAAAAGGACTCTGGACATTTACCAGAGTAAACTGACTGTTATATCATGATACAAATTATGTTTTGTGCAAATTACGACTCAAATCATCAGCTGATGTTCTTGCCATGTGTGTTTTTGAAACATATTGCAGTATCTTTAGGAGACACAGCATAGCTAATTAGTCCAACGGAGGAGGAAATTTAGCACATCGAGCCGTGTGGTAAGGACAAAAACCCATTTATAGTTTTTTAATAACCTTAAACATATCTCTGGCGATTCATTCTGCCAGATTGGTCAGAAATAGTGCTAAGTGGAAGTGTTAGCATGTCTAGTGAAGTTCATTATTAGGAAAAATATGCCAGCTGCATCACATCATAACATGAAAATATCAGCAGACAAATGACTATAAAGTTCTAACCCTGAACGCCTTAAGGAATATTAAACATTCTTCATCTCTGTATCTCCTCTTGCTGGCTTTCATTAGCAGCAACGAAAGCCAGCATGCAGTGCGTTGTGCTAACTCTTAACTATTTGCTGCCATATATCCCAGCGCAGGGATGAGGGATGAAGCTTGGGAGTCAGCCACAACAATTCTCAACCAGCTCAGGACGTGCCAGGCCTGGCCTCACAAACTCTGTTTTATCCCTCAGGTAGTATTTGCCCATCCATGTTTTGCTGTACGCGTACGGATGTGCTGAGAGTCGGGGAGAGCTGAGGTTGTGTCGAAGCAGCGCTGCGCAGCCCGTTCCCCGTGGTCCCCTGCACAGCACTTCTCTGCTGGCTTCCTTGCACGGGGGCCTGGGGTGGGGAAGCGGTTTAGCTCAATTTTAATAGCTGGGCTATTTTTATCACACAATCTGGGCTTTTTTACCGCAAACCGTTTGAAATCTACAGAAGTTTCCACTGGGGTCTGGGGTGAAAGGGTGCATCTAGGTCAGGACCGTATTAATGTTCCTCTGGGTTTGGACTCCACCTACCTCCCAAGTAATGACCAGCTCAGACTTGCTCCCCCCACCTCCACTGACGTTAGCTGGGGTCACTTCAGGAACTGCAAAAAAAGATGCGTAAGATGCACATACCAACTTTGAAACCAGAAGTGTTGAAATGGAACAGGCCTATGCAGCGACAGGACCGTGCCGGCCTTCCTCTGCTGGGTACCAGAAATGCTATTAGGAAATGACTAATTTGCCATGGCAAACAGCACATTAAAAGTATGTCAATAATAGTATATTAAAAGTATGTCAATTAACTTGTGTATTCAGCCACTAATTGTTTAGTTTAAACATTTGTTTTTCATAAAAAGGGGCTTTTACTTATTTTCCTATTTCATATTCTGTTCCATTACAGGCTAAAAGAGAACAGAGGAGCCACCTACCAGGGGTTTCCCATAAATGAGGCACACACCCCTGCAGCCACCACGCTGAGCCTACGCCCTGCCATGACCCCTTTCTGCCAGATCAAAAGACAGGGACAGCATCAAGGAGCATTAAAGTTCTCACCATTAAGCTGTGCCTGCAGCAGCCTGAAGACACAGTGTGGTTCTAGGAGGCAGTGGTGTGTTTGGGAGAGGGTCACAGAAGACAGACCTTCAGTAAGCCCATGAAATGATCCAACCCCACAGGGCTGCCCAGGGTGGTTTCTTCAAGGCCGATGGCCCAGAGGGCCGAGGTCCAAGTTACTCCCAAGAACCACAAAAGCCCCCAGCATCAAGGGGCTGCCGACTCTCCAGCTGTGAAGCTCAAACTCCTGCTCTCAAGGTGCTGTAGTCTGTGCTCCAGAGCTTCCATCACATTGATCGTGGGAAACCAGAGGGACTGCTCTCAGAGTTCATCTCTCTCTCATCAGTGGATACTGGGCAGTATTTTCCAAAAAACCCTGCCCAAATACCCTTTTTTTGAAAAGCATTGCTTTCTTCAGGAAAAAGGGGTGAAGCCTTCCTATACATCCAGAACTCATGGAGTGAGCAAAAGAGCCCATCAGGAGCTCCGCAACTTCTACTGCCTGTTCTGTGCACACCAGTAACGTGCCACGAGGGAGGAGAGCAATGGGCACAGAAAGCACTCAGCTTCCTCCCGTGCAACAAATCCATTAGCACTGACGAGCATTTATTCAACAAGACTTAACTCAGTTTCCCACCAGTACTTACGAGCTTCTTCCGTCCTTCTCTTCTCCGAAGGTCTGCTGGGTTCTCCAATCCCGATCAGGTTGGCAGCCACTACTCGAAATTCATACTCGACCCAAGGGTTCAGACCCACCACTGTCGCTGTGAACGTCCTGCCATCGATGATCTCTGGAACTAGGAGACAGCCACAGGTTAGGGGGGCAACAAAACCCACTAAAAATATTAAAGACTGCTGAGAAGAGTTCCTATCTGATACCCTTAAAAGTGAGGGGTTAACGTAAATAGAGAGTGAATAATGATTGATAAATTTTCTCATTTTTCTGACATTTTGTCAACTGCAAAGAAGTAAAAGAGGTGGCACTAAACCATTGTGGTTTTAGCACAGAAATTCCTGCTATTAAAGAGTTTCTCCTAAATTGCCACTTTTTGAAAACAAAGTGTCAAGACAACAGGATTAGAGGGTTTTTATTTTTCTCTTTTTAAAACACAGTCTTCCTTCTATTTAATGGTTACTGGAACAAAATTAACCTCTGACGGAATGAGCAATTACATCATGGGATTTTTCCCTCTGTCAGGAAAATAATTCTACTTAAAGATAGGCCAGATGACACAGTCTGTCCCTGAGGGATGTCTTTATAAACCACAATTACTGTTGTATATCTCCAGTGCGGCAACAAAAGATAGGAATTCATTCTGTTTTCTCTTAAACATTCATGAGAAAAATGGATGAGTAATAACACTGACTGGACCGTAAATCTTTGGGTTGCCAAACTTGAAACTAGTTAATAAGACCAGTGCTCTGCAGCCAGTGAAATTACTTTTCTCTTCAGGGTGCAGAGCTGCTCCACTCGGCCCGTGCGTGGGTCTCGATGGATGTGTTTTCCATCGGCAGACCTCTCTGGGGGTCAGGCGATGGACCTACCTGTGCCCACTGCTTGCCATCCCACCGAGAAGGGGGTTCTTGCTTGTACGACGTACATTGTAATAGGGCTGTGGTTGTCTGCTCCTGGCCTCCAGGACAGCTGAGCGGTGGTGTCGGTGATTTCATCTATTGTCACAGCTTCTGGTGGACCTGGGGGACCTGTTAGAAGAATTACAGGAGAGGGGTGCTTGAAGCTTTGCAGTGGCTCAAGGAAGGAGCACTCTGGTCTTCTTCTCTGACTCAGGACAGAGGTAATCGTGTCCCTGCAGAGGAGTTAAGCAGAGCCCCAGCTGTGGTTTAGCAGCTCTCGTTACCTAGCTGAGATTGGGAGGCACGGGGGAGAACCCCAAACCCAGAGATCTCCAGCTTCGCCCGCAGCCCCCAGATGCCCCCGCGCGAGCAGCAGCACTGCGGCCTGCCTAGGCTACCTGACAGAGCAAGGTGCTCGCTGCAGCACTCGGGATCAGCTCTGCCATCTCACGTCTGCTGCTTTAGGACTGGCCTATATACAAGGACAATTTTTGGCTGCAGTGTGGATGCACTCAGAGGCTGGTGAAGAACAAAGGACCTGCCTGTAATTAGCATCGTGTCAGAGTAGGGACCAGTATTTTCTGCTTCACTGCTGGGTTCCTCTGAACCAGTAAAGCACTGTAGGACGTACCGATCAGAGAGAGGACCTCTCTCCTGCATCATATGGCCATTATTGTCAGTTGTTGTACTTGAGGTGAAGTCTCTCCCCAAAAGCTCCATCTCAAGCAAACTCTCTTGCAATTCATTCTGTGGACTAAAATTATTCTCATATGATATTCAGAGAGCTAGGCATGTTTAAATATCTAAAATACCCTGAAACCTTCCAATATCCTGTCTTTAAAATGAAAGTTTCAGCAGGTCTAGCCAGATCTAATTTCTCAAAAATTAAAAGTTTAAATTGCTTTGCTGTGGGGAGTAGCTGTGCAATGCAGCCTCATGGAGCAGTCAGCTCCTTTGGCCCCCCACCGCAAGTTACAACAGAGAAATGAAATTTCACTGGATCTCTCACAAATTACTCCTACCGCTTGGCAGAGGCTGAAACAAACTGTCTTCACTTCATGTCTTGGAATAACCATGGTTATTCCCAACTTTTCAGAATATACTTCTTTGCAGGGTGCAGGCTACAGTAGGGCAAGAGAGGGAAAAAACATCAGTTACTTACTGATTTACCAAATATTTTTGGGCTGCTGACACACACATGCTTCTCCTGTTCTGATGCTGTGAAAAAATCCCATCCTGAACAAGTGGGCTGATCTGTGTGTACCGGTGCCAGGGGTTGCTTCTGTATGCTCTTGTTTGATATTCCCTGACATAAATAATTGATTTTTATTCTAGTATCTAATATCTTTATTATTTTGACATAACTCCGGTATTTTAAAAACTTCTAAAAATTATTCTGAAGGCTCTATTTATGCACCAGCTATTCAGCTCAGCTCCCCCTCCAGTCTCACAGCCCAGGGATATTTCCCAATTTTCATGCAGTTGGTGAGACGGTACGGCACAACTCTCAGCGCAGCCATGGGACCACTGGCCTGGAAAGAGAAGTTCCCATTGATATTTTTAGGGAGCGACACGATCAGTGTTTTTACCATCATCAAGTCATTTTCTTGTGAGAATTTAATGCTCCTCCTGTTTGTTTACAGAGCCAGCACTAAGGAAATTACCTAACCGAGGTGCCCATCAGCAGGCTGTTTTGAAATGTTTGTGCAAAACGAAAAAAAAATCATCTGAAATCATGCTGCAGCAAAACCCCAAGAGTCAGTGCAGCGGGGGGCCCAGGCAGCCTCCTGGGGAGAAAAGCAGCGGCGCCGCTGCCTCCAGGGTCCAGCTCCTTGTGTGGCGCGTGGCTAAGAATGTCTGCGTTCATACTCCTACGAGGGAAACGGGGTGAAAAGCGTAACAATATCATGAGGATAACGGAAACGCCCAGCTGGAGACAAGGGCGCATTTCTGAATGAAAGTTCAGGGCTAATCTTGCACGTTGTACTCTGGCACAGCTTTGATAAAGAGGGAATTTCTTACTTCTTTTTCATGCTCTCCTCCTTTCACTGAGTTGCCTGAGAACTGAGGTTCCACGGAGAACGTGCAAACTATGATTTTGCTGGGGTCTACAAGAACTGAGGGCAGCAGGTACAGAGCAGCACCAGTGTTTGCCTTTCTCAAAGCTAAAGAGCAGGAAAATATGTACCATTCTTATTGTAAGGATCCAGACTCAGGTTAACTAATTGCATCTCTGTTAAAGTCATACTTACAGATCACCTGTGTATGGTAATAAATAGATCTTGAAGTATCAGTGAACTTACTAAATCATGTTTATTCTAGAAATGGAACAACATCGCTGGGCAGAAACGCAGTGAATAAGCTGGGTACTGTTTCTGCTGCACAGTTCATCAAATAAATGAGCTCAGTTGGTGCAAGTTTTGCATTCAGGACACGAACATGTACTAGTGTGTTTATCTGTGCTGTGTGTTTGTTGTACGAGTATGTATATATGAAAGAATATTTATATGCACTGTTTGAGAATGTACTGTGAACCCCAGCGTGTACTTAGAGCTTATTTCTTAGATTAATTACAAGATGCTAGGATCTCAATGAATGTCTCCAAGCCCAGGAATTGTCTTACCAGCAGCAGAAGACAGGGAAAAAAAAAGAAATTTTACAACAACAACAACAACAATAACAAAATTCAAATACCTCTTACAATCAGGTCTGCAGCAGCTGATAGCTTGTCCACACTTGTTTGCACCATGCAGACATATTTCCCAGCATGCTTCAGCTGGATGCTTCTGATCATCAAATCACCAGCTGAATCCTGCTGATAAAGTAGGGAAAAGTGGTTACAATTACTTTTTAATGAGCGCTAAACATCATTATCACATGAAGGACACTGTGACTAATGGATTTACTTTACACTGGCTGATGAAAACATTAGTAATGCAAGCCATGGCCTATTAAAATTATGTGAGTCTGCCTTGAAGATAAGAGCGGGAGCGTTTCTAAAATTACGGCTCCTACAAGGGGCAGGGGAGCCTGGTTTGGGTCCGTTAAGCAGTTTCCCCATTAAAACAATGTGACAAAGCTTATGTAGGGCAGGTTCGCTCCGATTCCTCCTTTCTCTCTCTGGATATCCAATCTATAGCCTCTCTGGTATTCAGATGCCCAAGTTGTGTCTACATTTATTTCATAAGTGAAAACCAGCCCAAATTATGAGACATCTGCAATAGTTTCACGGCTTTGTATTACGGCCAGCATTTTGATTGCCCGGCATATTTGTGCTGAAGATCACGAGAACAGCACTCTCTGAGGAAGTCTTGCATCACCTAACAGCGGTAATTTGTTTTCCAAATGCCAAGTGCATGTCTGATTAACTGTTGAATAGAACTAATTAGGTTTCTGTATGTATAGGAAGCTGAAAACTCTCTCTAAATTTTTCTCCAGACACAAAGCATTCGATACATTAGAAATCTCAGGGTAACCTTGTGGTTGTGGCTTTCTGACTGAAGAATATTAATAAAGTTTGTAATTTTAGCTTTGCAGGCCAATCAGGCACAGTCGCCGGGAGGAGCCATTGCTGCTGATGTGCACCCTAGGCAACAATCTTTAAGTGCATCTTTTAATGATTTTTTTTTAGGGATAACAGCAAGGCTTGTAAATTGTATTTCCTTTTCCTTTCAGCATTAAATTTCACTCCTGACAAATGTAAACACAGACTGCCAGTCTGCCTGAAACCCAGCGGAGCACGAGTCTCTGTAAAACTTCCCTCAGAACAACATGCAAAACCCTTTCCAGTTTTCTACCTCCGCTGAAAATTTGTTGCATTTCTTTCCTTTTTTTTCTTGCTACCTTCACCAAATAAAAGTGGAAAAAAAATTCATCAGGAAGGATGAGAAAACATTTTTATATTGCAAATAAGTTAGAAATTAAACTCCCCAAGTCCTGCCTAATAAGCAACAGGCCAAACTAGATGGAATCTGAACTGCAAAGGGAAACATTATGGTTACAAAGGAAAGCAAACTTTTTACTTTTTATCTTTGAGACATAGCCTGTGAAATCAGTGCTCCTCTTTTAGTAAAAAGTATTTGGAAATTATTTTTAGTCAGAAGAATGGCATGAGAAGCTGGGGCAGGTCTGACAGACGTGCTACCTTCTCGTGTGAACCCCCTTTCTAATAGATGGCATCCTGAGGTACCTCCTATGGCACCGACCCTCTCCGATTCCCAAAACTCATGCCTCAACACCTTCAGGAAATCTAAAACTACTAGAAAAGCTGAAAAAAACCTGCCCTTTACAACTGAGGTAAAAGCAGAGAAAATCACGTAGGGAAGGACCATCACGGGAACCCTTACCTTGCTGCGGGCTCTCTGGTCCTAAACCTTCCTGAAGAGGCAGAAAATGGCAAATGACCCAGAAAAGCAGATTTTCTCCTCTCCTAACGAAGGAAAGTAATTCCTACCTTCACTACCTTTTCTTCCCTGTACCTGCCACTTGATCATGGCCTTGAGCGACAGCAGTGCCCAGGGCTGTATTTAACAGGCAGCCTAACCATCTTTTCACACCTGACTCTTCTCCTAGCTATTGGATTTCCATAAACATGATCTTTTCAACCTCCAGCCAAACAATTCTCTGGACATTGCAAAAGTTTGCATTGTCTGTGGGTACTGACTGGCTTTCCCATAAACGACCAACCAACCAACCCAAAGAGACCAACGTCACATTGCCTGGAAACGTGCACAGATAACACTGAAAAGAAATGTCATCTCCGACGGTCAGTAATGTTTGTAATACTATGCAGGTAATTTTGTGTAGAGGAAAAATACTTATTCTAAGCATGTGGTCACAAGGGGAGGACACAGACAGAGACAGACAAACACGCCAACAAACACTGCCTGAACAAGTTTGAGGATATCCTCTGACTTCCCGCTATTTTCTATATAAATATAACATTCTACAATTGGCTATATTTAAATTTCTTTTACTGTTACAGCCAGAGAAAAACTACTATGGGCTTCTTCCTTGAATGAGAAGGCAGTTTTTTGCAATGAGAAAACATATTATAGGTCTTCTGACATGCATCCCACTGCCATGTGAACACATTGTTCATGCAAGCAGATTAAAGACACATCATTAAGAAATCGTAACAATTCTACACCATCTATAATGAAGTAGTATACTGGTAATGTTCATCTTCTCAGTCTATAAGACACAAGGTAACACCTCCTACTATTAACTTAGTCAAGTCCATTCCTTCTGTTAGTAGCCCTTTTCTGTTACCTACTTTTATCACTGTGAGGAGATTGCTTTAGTATTAATACTTACCCCTCCAACTCTTTCAAAGTGATCCCCATCTTTTTCAAAGTCTATCAGGTGTCCGTTAAATGACCAGGTAAACATGATATCTAGCGAGTGATCATGAGATACCTGACAAGGCAAGACAATGCTTTCTCCAACAGTGACATCCATGCTGAAAGGTGACACCATAACCCGGGTTGGATCTACAAACAAGGAAAACAGAGGGGGGGGGGAAAACGCATTAATCCTGCCCTCCTGAGAAATGAAGAGACATGTAGAGCCGAAAAAGATCCTAAGCAGTCTAGCACAACTGCAGCATTGCCACCAGAACTTGAAAAATTTGCAGTGATTGCTTAGGAAGATCCTTAACGCAACAAGTGAACTATCACACCTTTGATTTTATCCTCCGATCCCTTTATCTTTTTGTTGGATTGAAACACTGTTAATAAATGCTCCGGAATCCTCTTCTAGCCACCATCCGGATGAACAAGGAGAAAAGAAAGGGCTGAAAAAGAGTGCAGCAGATCTGAAAGGCTTGGGTAAAATTTTTGAAAAAGCTTGGAGATCAGAGATTATTTTATTTGAATCTTTCTACTTCAAAGCTTTGTTTCACAGTCATACATTGCTCACCATGATTATAAAAACCCCCTATTTTGTTGTTCCTAAATTAAATGCTACCTTAAGAAAACTCTCACAATGTGAAATCTTTAAAAATGGAATGAAGAAGGGTATATTACAAATGTGAGTGATATCTGCTCGGACCTGGAAAGGGAAAGATTAGACTAAGATTATTGTTGTATGTTACGTTTACTGAAAACTTAGTGCTTGTTTAGAATACTGGCCATGTTCTCTGTCTGACGGATTGTTTTACGTCTTCAATCCAGGTAGTTTTCTTCGTGTGAGGAGGGCCCACACAGAGAGTAAATGTAAATGATGGGTGACACCAACCAAACCTTTCATACCAAGGAAACCAAAACTCTGCCCCAATAAGCCAAGTCCTGTAGTAACGTCAGACAGAGGGGTTTTGGGGTAACACGTGGCTCTGGGTGTCGTAACTCCTCTGCCTGACAAGCAGCTGATATGGGTCAGTTAGTAGGTCAGACTACTAACTTAGTTGGTTTAGGACCTCTGTGGCGTTACATGAGATGCCACTGACCTGTTGAACAAGAACTGAGCCAGTATTTTGGGGAAGTGAAGCAGAAGAAAGGTGAGAAAGGGCATTGCCCTAAACACGACATTTCTAAAGGAAAGCCCCCAAACCAGCGGGTATCTGTGATGTAGCATGTTCTATCTGTTAAATATGGGCAGCAGCATGTACCAGCTCCACCTTGGGCTTCAGGACTAATCCCTTATTCAGAGTTGGAGTTCACATGGAGCCTTTACCACTGGTTTAATTATCTATTTTTCACTTTAGTCATGCAGTACAAGCAAAATGGTGGCACAGAAAGATGAGCCATGACACATTATGCAGACTTCAGCTCCTCATCTGTGCCCGTGAATTCCCTCTGCCTCTAAAGTTAACATTTGTCTTTCATTTCTGTTGACAAAAATGCCGTAATTTTTTTCTACAGGGCCTCAGAGGAAATGAAAAGGAGAAAAAATATTGCTTAACAATGAGACTGAAAGTGTGAAAATCATATACAGATATTTTTGCTTATTCCTAAAGTCTATTCTGCACAGCTGTCATGCTAAAATACTACAAGCATTATTCATTCTGTGGTATATGAAACCAAAATCTTAAGTACTTCTTCCAGAGAGTATTGGCCAACTGCTTAATTCTCTGCTGAAATAATAAGGATACAGCAACAAACATATACATTGGGCAGAACTACTCACTGACATTCAGGAGATGCAAAGCTGTTCCTGGGTTTTCAGAGACCTTACCAGAAGTGTACAGGAGGCGGTGAAAAAGATTGCATCGCTGACTATATAGGCTTCAGATCAAGTCCTCAGGGACTTGGCTGTATTATCTTGGACAAAGTTAATTCATCTATAGTTTGGTTTCACTTCTAACAAAATAGAGTAACTCTTAGCAGAACCACAGTAGGTGTTATGAGCCTTAATAATTTATACAAGTAAAGCATTTGAAATTTCTCAGCTATAAGCAGCGTAAGTGCACATTACTAAAATAACGTTTAATTATTGCCTAGACTTATGACATTGTTTTTGTATAACTAACTGATGTATCAGGATTTTACAGTCACTTGGGATTGCTACTAGTGAAACTCGGAAAGACCCGGAGCAACCCAAGCTTGGGATGCTATAGAAATGCCTGAACCTGCAGTGGGGCTCAGGCACAGAATCACTTACTGACATTCCTTTCAGCATCAGCAGTTCATCCTCTGCCCTGCTCAAAGCCTGTACGAAATATTTATGAAGGACTTGACTCTGAGATGAAATGGGTGCCTCCCACAAAGCCCTGAGCTCTCCTGCATGAGTCCCGCAATGATCCGTGTAAGCTGTGGTCCTTAACAAGTGTCAGCACCAAGGTTTTGCTGTAGGTAGCCCTCGCCTCCACGGCACTTTCTGCAAGAGGCAAGAAGTCCGCACCATAAATCTGATTCTTCCTGCTGCAATGCATATAAATGGTTTATAAGCATATGAAGAACGAAACATGGGTGTTTGCTAAAGACCTGCTTTCCAGAGCAGCTTAGCACAGCTCCTATTGACATCATAGGAACTGCAAGTGCCCGGTGCCTCCAAAAATCAGACTCCCAGGTTTCAATCTAGGCATGTCAAGAAGCATTGCAATCTAATAGCTGAACATACCAGGTTATGGGAATGGCTGATACAGCTTGGTGACAAACGATGCGCAGGGAGGGCTCTGACCCAAGCCATGCTCAGCACAAGCACGAGCCCCGCCGGTTCACTTTACAAATCACCCCAAGGACAATGCTTACCCATCTCTTCTCAAGGACTGGGAAAGCTGAAAACCAAAAACATCCCCTCCCCCCTTTAATAACCCTAGCAGAGCAGCAAATGGAAAATGTTATTCAGAAGCCAATTGAGGGCAGCCGAGTGTAGGCACACCTTGGCGATACACAGCCAAGTGGTAATCAAAATTATTAGATTTGCATTTTCAAAACCCGTAACATCAGGCACTTTTAAAATTATGGCGAGTGCTTTAATGACACCAGAATCATGTTGGCTAGCATCCAAGTCATACATAAAAAAATACAATTGTTTTTTTCTGAGCTAGCTACTCATTCATTTATTGTCCACTTGCAAGGCAGGAGAGGCAGTCTAGGGACACAGATACTACGGGAGAGCTGATCTTAGTGCCCTGTTACTGTCCTGTCCCCGCTATGTGCAGGTTATTTTGCTTGGATGTCAAGGTCAGTTAATTTAAAAAAAAAAAACCTGTGATATTTTTGAGCTGATATTCTCCTTTGGAGCGCTCTGGTGTGTTTTGAGATAGTTTTAAAAATAAGGCAGAAGGATTCAGTTGCAGATAAAAGGTAAGAATTTCTATTAGTAACATCACCCCTTACAGCTGCCTGCAGGTTTCTGAGCTCTCCACAGCTCCACAGAGGGAAGCAGCGCCTGGCACTTCCCAGCTCTCCTTCAGAAAGAACAGAAAAAAAGCAAGGAAAATTGTTCCAAAGTCAGCTGTGAAAAAGTTCATCTGGCATTACTGAGAAGTTTTTCGAAGAGAAGTAAGTGAATGCCGCGTGCTAACGCGAATGCTTCCAGGGGATGAAAAGACCTCTGTCATCAGCAGGTAAAATAATCTGTTTTTTTAGTCTCAAATAGGAAACAGCGAGGGAAGAAAATAACTACACTGTACACGCAAACACATTCAGTAGGTGTCCTGTACGTACAGCAAATGCAGTGACAGCAGACTTTAACTTGCCCTGGGCTTGGCTTTGCTGCAGGGAAAGAGGAGACCTTTTCCTGCCCACAGCCCTGAGAAGGGCAGGAGCAAGGCAGGGTTTACGGCCTGTGCTGGGATGTAACCTCTGCAGACTGGTTGGTGCTTTGTCTGTAGGTGTCACTGAAGGCTCAGGGAAGCAGGAAAGTTCCCTCTCAGCCTTCCTTTCATGCCAGCATTTTCAGGAGCACACTTGGTGTGACAGAAATGGCACTTTTTTACTTCACGTGCGGTTTTCCTTGCGTGCCAGCCAGGCTGACGGCTCACGGAGCGGCTCAGCTTGCACCTTGTCGTCAGAGCTGAGATGGTTTGAGCAGTGTGAAAGCTCATGGGGATGGTCCTCAGCTGGAGCAGACCCATACTCCCGCAAAGGACAGCTCTGGATGCCACCGCCATCAGCCCCGGCCTCACTAGCAGGTTGCGCTGAGGCCATCCGAGCTTTTCTAACCTTTGTCCTGCGTTACATCCCTTAGTTTTATTGCTGCTGCATATTGCAGAGAATTTGGTGTCTTTCTGACAGATTTCATGTCTTTGGTTTATATCACAAGAGATTTTAACAAAGTCTTCTTGCTACCTTTCCATTTGTTAGAAGAAACAGAGCTCAGCAGCACTTCCCATGTGTACGAAGGCTGTAATTGTGTGGCTTTTGTCCCTTGTCCCCCACTAAAGGGAGCCCGTCATCAGCTGTTAGCACTGCCTGTGTTTCGCATCTCATTTCGGGAAGCCGTGATGCATTTCTGAGCTGCAAAGCAGCAGGCTGCAGATATCACGGGTACAGTCTGAGGGTAACAATTATCCAATCTGAAAAGAAACCATCCCACCCTGATTTGTTATTGATTAGGTGTCCATTAGGAGGGATTACTTGTTTAGGGTAAACAGCTTTGCATCGCTGCGTTTGCTCGTTGTAGCTCATGCAGTGTCATATCGATCTGGAGGACATGACACGGTGCGACACAATCTACAGTGGCATGACATAAGTGACATTAAATAAATCAGAGACTGACACTCAGAGATAACGCCTTTTTTAAAAAAA
>VYZV01045358.1:69205-186024 GCA_013401275.1 Pandion haliaetus
AATATATCCACTCCACTGAGAGTACAGTGTTACTTAAATAACAAGAGGGCACAATACTTCATTTTAACCTCCATTTTACCTAGTGTAATGCAATCTTATCAAATCAAGCTCTCTCCATACAATTGTGACAAAGAAAATCATATGTAATGGGGTCTCAAAATGACAATCAAATCTGTCACTCACAGAAATTTGTACTTGCTCTTTATAGCAGCATGCAACAGTGCCTGATTACACTACAAAACCCAAACACCCCCTCACTATCTCTTTGCATTTCAGACTAAAATGAAGGCCACTTCACTTCAGAGGTGCCTTAAATGAAATCGGTATATTTGACAAACGATTGAACCATTTGTGACACACTTTATAGATAACCCAGTGAATTCAAGGTGTCACCTTTTGTGGGGTATTGATTACAACTAGCTGATATCCGTCTTTTCAAGTACGGAATAATCTACTGTCATTGCAAAAATGATGGCCATCTTACAGAGAAGGTTAATCAGATACAGGAGAAATCATATCTAATCTTCGATAAATTGCAAGTCACTCGCGGATCAATCACCATTCTCCTTGTAACACAAGCCACAGGTAATTGTGCAAATGTAATGCTGTGCAGCCCATGTACACAGTGGCCAACAGCATTTTGCCCCTTTGAACAGTTTAGCCTGCTGAGATGGTTGATTTATGGTGCTTTTAAATGTTTTGAATAGCAATGACCATAAATAAATTTTTTTCAAAAAGAAGCAGTGCAGCAATAATATGATATGCAGGCATTCAAACAGCAAAATTATGAAGTGACTGGCACAGTGTTCGCATTTTTAAGGTACAGTATATGTTTTAGGTCTTTCCTATCCGAGTTCTATGTCTGTTATCTACACCCTCCTCATCACGACCAAGACGTTAGGAATTAGCTGACATGCAAGAATAAATCCCAAATTAAGAGTCATTAGGAGCGGGTGTCTCTTGAGCTGTCAAATCTGCAGAACAGCATGAAAATTACTAGCTGGACTTTCCAGCTTCCCAGTGAATGATCCATAGCTTAATCATCCTTAACGTCACCCAGATCAAGTCTTGCCTGTGTCATGAATGTCTTGGGATAGGCTAGTCTCGGTGTACAGGTCATTTACCAAGCAGCCCAAGACACATTCATCCTCCCATGTACCTGGTGTGAACGCAGTGCACCACCTTTTGTACTGGTAAGGGGAACTGGATGAGAGCACCTACTGATAGTTCAGAAAACAGGAAAAGTTTTTACTATTACATTAAGAAATCAGGCAAATTTAAGATTATTCTATTTCATTTTCAATGTGTTTTAACTTGGTGAAAATAAACCTTTGCACTAAACTGCTGTATCAGTATATTACCCAGAGTTAGTAAAACCCACATACATGCTGTAATACAGGTATCTGTATAAATACCACTTTATACAATTTGCGGGAAGACACAATACATCCTGCTTCTAAAAATGAATACAATTATTTCTCAGTTATACACAGTACCTTATTATTATAATCAGATTACATTTACTCTAGAGCCATACACACACAGACGTAGAGGATGTCACAGTATCATTCTGGTACATACCTACATATAACCTAAAGTAAATTTATTTTCATTATTATATGCATGCGTGGCTGTGTATGTTCACGGATGTCCCTAACTTACTTCAGGCACTATCTTCTTTACGTTGGGATCTTGGCTGTCACTTGCTGCACTAAAAAATACAGACCTGCAACTGCCCTTAAGCTGCATTACAAAACCAGCCAAAGGGAAGCACCTCCTTTCACTTTCATTTGGTCAATAGTCAAGACCTGCTACAGTCACTTTTGTATTTGGTTTTAGGGATTTTTGGCCTTGCTTTTCCTGAGAATTTCAATTTGCTGCAGAATAAGAGCAGCACTGGATCTAAGATTTTACTTCTGTGGTATGAGGCTAAAGAACTTGCTGCAATTAAAAAAGGAATTTAGAACATGCAGCAATTTTTTGTCATGATTTGCCAACTTCACTGCCTGGCCCTTGTAGGACCTGTCTGATGGACGGTGACTGGAGAGACTTCATAAAGGCCAGCACTTAGAAACGTAACTTAGGTATCAGAACTAATAGCTGTATTTGAAACTACGAGCCCTATGCTGCACATCAGCAGAATACACTGAATATTTCCATTGCTAACTGGGTTTGGCCAATGTATCCCAAGGGATTACCCTGCATGGACAGGGAAAACTCTTACATCCACAGAAGAACAAGAGAGTTTTGTCCTTGCTAAATCATTTCCATCCATTTCCTCCAACTGTGACTTTCTTAGTTATGGAGGCAAAGAACTGGGACCTACTGAATATATGCTCATTATTAAATGAAAACAGCACTGAGGATGATTTCAAAGTTAAACTTGCAATCAGGACTTACTCCCTTACTCTAACTTTCCTCCTTTCTAATATACAATTCCTTTTTGCCCTTCCTCCCTCCACCTCTTGGCAGAATAATAATAATAAAAAAAAAAAAATTCTTGAGAGAAAGTGGGCTATCAAGATTCACTGATTTTAGTAAGCACAAAATGTATTTGCTTATTATAGAGTTTGAATCTCCACTGGAGCACAAAACTCTACATAAAAGACCCAAGAACAACGTAGAGAGTTTCCCACTGGAACTCATGGCTATCTATCATTAGGAAAAATTAGCACCTCCATTTTCACCATGGAGTGTCCACCTCCTGCTGTTATTACAACGGCTTATCTGCTGGGTGGGTTGCTGTATCCATCCCATGAATGTCTTCAACTGAAGTATTTCTCTAAAGCAGCATCTGCTCCTACTATTTTATAATTAGAATATAATTAGTGGAAGTTCTCACGTATAGCTCCCATAGAGAAATGACTCTACCACACAAAAGAAAGATCTAAAATCCTCAAGCTATTTACAATCTACACTAAAAAGAAATCTGGGCATTTCTCTAGTGCCTCAGGAAATGACATCCAGACAACAAGACATAATTAAGAAGTTGTTATGCATTGGGCAGGACGAGGCATGACAATGTGCAGGCAGGTAAGGCAATCAATTATGCAAATAACTTTAAAAAATTTATTTTCAGTTTCAAAAAAAGATTTTCAGGTCAGCTCAAAAGGTCAACCTCAAATAAAAAAAGCCAAACTTTTTAATAAGCTAAACACTTAGAAAAAAATTACTGCTGTCACAGGTAGCATCCAATTTTCTTCCATTTGAAATTATTATAAACCAAAATGGAAGTAACTGATCAAAATAAAATGCTATCTCAAATAGAAAATCGATGCTTCTAGTTAATAATTATAATGCTGAATGCTTATTCAAGTCATACGTATAAATAACAGAAAAGTTTAAGTCTATTCAGGACAACTTGTGGAAAATATACGTGGTCCAAAAGCACCTGCAAGTTTAAGTCAAATGAAGAAAGCACAATAGCACTTACACAAACTCAGCTACAAACCTCAGGAATTTACAAGTATCCAAAGAAGTGAGTCAGGCAACAGGGAGAGGAAAAGCAAGAGATTGGGGGTGATTTTAGCTCTATTGAGCAGTATCTGAGAGGGAGCGCATCCAGACCCGCAGGCTTGCACGTGGCTCCTACTAGGGAGCCAGCCTGTTAAAACACTAGTTTGAATATTTAGGCTTTGAATCACAACCAAATGTGAACAATTAAGTTTAACAGAATTCCATGGAGAAGAGAATCAGATAAGCAAAAGAAGGGGAAGAGTACAGAGTGAAGAGCAAGGCTACTCTGTGGGGTGAAGACCTGCATGAGCACAGACCTCAGAGTGAGAGGGAATAAAGCCAGCTCTCCTCCTTACTTTCTGTCAACCTTGAGCAAGTCATTAAAAGTCTCCACTGCCTTATTTGCCCAGCCTATAAAATGGAAATAAGACCTTCATTATAAACTGTTTGGTCTTCTTGTACCACTGTGCACAGCAGATACTTTTATTTAACTTTTTCCTGAAATCCCATTGAGACTGCCATGGTACCACAGGTGAGAGTGAAGCCCAAACACCTATTTCTGAACAGATCAAGTGACAGTAAGAACAGAACCAACAAAACAAACCTTGAAAAAAAAGTTTCCTGTGCCACAGAGGTCTGATTTGTTTCCTGGTGAACGTGAGATGGTTTCTCAATGTCACATGCTCTCTTGCAAAGAAGTGACTTGTGTCTCCATGTTCTAATGAATTAGTGACACACTGAGAAGGCAAACCCTTCTTCCAAGGGATGTGCTACTGTTTTGCTCTCCTGTTGGCTAAGCCCCGGTACTGATGTTATGGGAAGGGGCAGGATCGAGGCAGGATCACATGTGGAATGCAAATAATAACCTGCGAGACAATCCTGTCATTATAACTTGCTCAAAATCCCCAGCTCCTACTCTACTGAATAAATACTCAACGTAGAGCATCATTAAAAAGCGTCCCTGACATTTCTTCCATTACATAGCATTTTACTTCAAAATAGCCACCGTTTTTTCTTATGTAAATAATTTCAAAACAAGAATCAAGCTCTAATGTGCAAAGATACACAGAGAGGAGGAACAACATAGCATGTCAGCGCAACCATTTCTCCATTCAGCCTGGTTTCAGTGATGGACAAGTTTGGCCCTGAGCACACAGTTTTCCTAGGGCTTCAGCCAAGGTCTACAATATTTCTCCCTGACACTCCCACTCGTGGCTGTCTGCTGCAGGGAATGATGTTCATCTTCAACTGTACCAGTTTAGTTACCAGGACTAATGGGCTCAGGCTTGGATTTTTACAGAGACTTTCTACAGTGTATTTAGACACAAAAGGAACTGAAATTTTCGCTGCTGAAATACTCTTTCTAAATAAACTCTAAATAAACTCTAATAAAGATTATTATTAACATGTATTCACAATGTAGCTAAAAGAAAACACAGCACTAAAACCTACAACTTTGATCACTAGTTCTTCATGATACTCTTAAAAACTTCCAACAGAATGAAAGCAAAATTCATATTCTAAAGGTGTGTGTGCCAGAGACAAAGAAAACCAACCCAAGCCATGGCGAGTCAATTCACTGACAAAACCTCCTTTTATTTCAGAGTCCATCTGCTTTTGAGTCGTGAACATTTGCATTCATGTCGTATTCCCAAATGACTGGCTTGAGCACTGTGATACAGCACACCTAGAACTTAACCTGTTCCAGTGGTGTCTGAATAAATTCTCTCTGCCATCACAATTTTGGGATTAAGACAAGGGACTCTAGTCTCCATATTAACTTTGATGAGATTGCTCATAACCTTCCTTAAGTTGCATTAGGAGAGGTGAAAATCAGGTCCCAGGAGTCCCTAATATTGCAAGCGTCACCTCAGTATCATTCCGCAGCGCTTTAGTTACTCTCTGATGTGTCAAAAGCCATCACTCCCAGTCTTGATCCATGTGTCACTTGGCTATTATTATCTGATAAGCAACTTTGAGTAACCTGTTTGCAATCCAGCTAGGCTCAGGGAGAAAAAGTCACAACAGCTCAAAACCGCAGAAGTTTGTTTCTGCTAAGCTGCTTCCAAAAATGCTTCTGAGAAAATACAGAGAAGGACTGATATTTCCCCAAGTACTGTCCCAGATTCTTTTCTACAACACTCTTACACTTTTTCCTCCTACGACAGAAAATGTGCTCTCTAAACACTTCCTCTGTATCTTTGATGTTAAAAACATAGCCTTCAGGCCAGTCTGTTCTTAGTCACTATTTTCAAGGATATAAAGTTCTTAGGATAAGAGAGTCATTATCACTTTCTCCCTTTATTCTCCCACACTACTTCCTTCATCTTTACCCAAAATGGAGATTGGCAGTCACTTTATCAATGCATGTCATGTTTAGTTTATTATCTCCTGTATCCCTAACTGCAGAGTCAGGCTGAATTATTCTGGTGTGGAGAGAAGTAGCTCTAAGGAGACCTGCTCCCATCTTCCAAAACAGGACTGTACACCACAATGATCTGTTTTCTCTGTTGTATTGTTTCCTCTTAGAGTATGGCCCTACTTTACCCAAGAATTGTGGGATTCCCATGAAACTCATGTCTGGAAGATCATCCCACTGCATGCTTTGGAAAAGGACAAACTATGTCTCCTCCTTTGGGATGAAGTTCAAACTCATCATGCTGGTAGACTTTCAATGCAAGATCTTCTCGAAAAAAGAAGAGACAAGGGATTTACATCCCACAGCAGTACAACTGTCACGTTTCATTTTCTAGAAACCAAAACAGTTCCGTGAAACTAAAAGCTTGAGGAGACAGATTTTCCACTGCCAGGAATTCTGGTAACTCCATTAAGACACACCAAGCTGCAGGAACTGAGATATGTCCCCTTATATCCAAGCCTGGCTGTACTCCTTTCTTCTTAAGTAGCCCGTACGTGTGCAGAGCCGGCAGCACTGTTAACCACTAGAGCTGCCAGCACAGGAGACGTCTATCAGCTCAGCTACGTCCAACTGACTTACTCTCTCAAGCACACTTCTGGCTTGCTCCACATGGCCATGCTGCCTTGTGAACTGGGTTGTACCATGCTGGCTCACCCTACAGACCTCAGCTTTTCCTATTTCTCATTGTAGCTCTTCGCTAAGGTCTAAAGTAATCCTCTGCAACAGCTAGGGGAATGGATGGAAAACATTAAGTTGAACGCATTACCTTTCTTATGAATTTGTAACCCTCCCCAGCCTGATAGTAATTTCCAGTTAACAAGCTCTGGCTAGTCTTCACATATGAAATTAACCACTGGATAAAATAGTTTGTTGCTTATGTTTTCTATACAATCACGTACATAAACACGCAAACATACAATCAAATGCACTACATTTATTTTTATTAAAATATCTATCAGAAGTCCTTCATCTATGGTTTCATTTTAACTATGGTGGGTTTTCATTTGTATTCAAAAACTGAAAAATATTGTAACCTTTCTGAAACAGATCATGTTGAAATAAATTGAAGCACATTGATGGAAAGTGTTAATTAACCTGCTTTTGTCTCATTAAGAGTCTGTGTTTAACCTATAGGTCATCTCCTCTTTCAGCTGATGTGTGGATTTGATCTTCAATGATGAGCTAAACAACCCAATCTTCTGTTGATGACTGAGAACTCCTGAACCTCTTGCTTTTTTGGGAAAGGACAAGAAAAGTCCTAAAAAGAAAGTGCTAAGCTTTTTAAGGAATTATTCTAAATCTTCTTTTATGGCAGGACAGGTTGCAATAATGCTAACTCTGTGTGCCGGTTCTGACTGGGGTAGAGTTCATTTTCTTCACAGCAGCTGGTATGGGGCTACGTTTTGGATTTGTGCTGGAAACGGTGTTGTTAACCCAGGGAAGTTTTTGTTATTGCTGAGCAGTGCTCACACAGAGCCAAGGCCTTTTCTGCTCCTCACCCCACCCCACCAGCGAGCAGGTTGGGGGGGTATAAGGAGCTGGGAGGGGACACGGCCGGGACAGCTGACCCAGGGGATATTCCAGACCATAGGACGTCGTGTTCAGCACATAAAGCTGGGGGAAGAAGAAGGAAGGGGGGATGTTCGGAGTGATGGCGTTTGTCTTCCCAAGTCACCGTTACTTGGCGTGATGGATCCCTGCTTTCCTGGAGATGGCTGAACACCTGCCTGCCCATGGGAAGTGCTGAAGAAATTCCTTGGTTTGCTTTGCTTGCTTGCACATGGCTTTTGCTTTACCTATTAAACTGTCTTTATCTCAGCCCACGGGTTTTCTCACTTTCACTCTTTTGATTCTCTCCTCCAACCCACTGTGGGGGGAGTCAGCGAGCTGCTGCGTGGGGCTGAGTTGCCAGCTGGGGTTAAAGCACAACACCCTCCAATACATTGCGGGTTTAAGATAAAAACACAGAACAAAAATATGAATTATTTCCCCTCCCTCCCTCCAGGGTATACAGACATAACGTTTGAACTTCTCTAAAAAAAGTATTTTTTCCCACTTTATGTGCTGAATCAGGTATATTTATAAGCATCAGCCACTTTGCTCTTGTCCTGACCTCCTTATTTACCTGTGCAGTTATCAGTTTTAATACCCCTGATGTGCCTGAAGGTTGGCTGGGGATTGGAGGGACACAGAGGAGAAAGGAGAAGGTGGTACGGAGGGAAGCAGGGGTAAGAATCTGCTGTATTTACCATTATCCAGAGCAAATATTTCACACCAGCTGGCACTCTCCACACCAGAATCAGATAGGCAAAGTACCTGGAGAAGCTGCTCCATAACAGTCAATATATTTGTATTCCTGCTTTTAAAAATATAGCTCTAATAATGTTAGAGGTAAGTCCAAAATTGGCAAGAGAGATAGGCTGGAGATCTATGCTTTTTAATATCAAGCTCTTCACCAAGACAACTTTTATCACATTAATGGCGAAATCACACTGATTGTAAAACAGCCAAAATGAGGCAATTAGTAAGGCCTGTGACAGCCACAGAAAACGAAACACACAATGTTTTCAGTGCAAGCCAGATGGATATCTTCAATATATTTCTTATTGTCTGCTTGTGGTAATATGTTCAATTAAACTGAATCAGTACTACAGAAGACCCTCTGAACTGCCTGAAAAAAATTAATTGTCTGCTGCAAATTTAATGAAGCTTAACAGTTGTATTATGTTTACAGGTTTTATTTGTTATGATCAGTAAGTGTTTACAAGAAAAAAAACCTAACTTACTTCATTCAACTAGCCCTAAGAGCAAACCACTGGTATTTTACAGGTTATTTCATTTACATGTCTTTGCCATTTACTGTTTTTTGTCCTTAGCAGCTGACCTAATTTTTTTCTCTCCCAAATAAGAAACTGACAGCTCTTGCTGTGCTGTTCATTCACAAGTTGTTGTGAGTTAAGTCTCACTCGAGTTTGACCACAAACTTGTGTTAAGACATGTCCCCAGAGGGGCTGATGGAAATGCCCAGCCAGGGGCTGGTCCCTCTGATGCTTGCTACGATCCTCATCAACGCTGGAGCAAGATCCCAACCTTCCCCAGCACAATGCAGCCAACAGTCCATGGCTGTCGTGTTTGCCAAGTTCACATCAAGGAAATCAAAAGCAAAAGGCGCGTCTGAGTAGACCCAAGGAGGGATAGCTTTGGGGAAAGCTTGACAGCAGATGAGGCATCTGCTTTCCATTTTGCCACTTCTGTAATCTTGGAATAATTACCACCACTTTGCTTCAATTAACTGTCAGAAAAATGGAAATGCTGACATGATACGCAGCTATTTCATTTTCCCTGGGGTGCTTTGGGGCTGACCTGATTTTTCTGATGACCTCAGGTCCTCACCTGAATGGAGCTGGGAGAAAACCCAAATGTTTACCAGACCAAGGTGTAACACGTACAGAGGAGATGCACCTGCCAGCTCTGAACACAAAGGTGAGCTCCTTACAGCTGCAGAAGGCAATCTGGATAGGCATCGTATTACAACCTTGACTGTGGTTTGCAGTTGGAAATAAACACATTAAGTCGCCTGAAACTATAAAATACTTGATTAAGCTTTGTGTTTGAAGTGCCACATGGAGAAAAGCTGCAAGGACCATGAGGTATCTACTGGATACCAGCACCATCACCAGCTTCTACCTGAAGATTTTCTACCCGGGCTTCATTAAGGAGATGCAGCTAAGTGCAGCCTGCAGTGCTGGGACTACCACGGTTGAGGGGAGGGAGGAGTAGATGTGGTGGATGCACAGCTCTCATTTATAATTGTGCCTTTCATGCAGTGCTTTGGGTCATAATTTTACTTAAACCTAGCAAAAGGACCTTAATTGTGTCCTAGAAATAATTGGTGTCAGTGGAAATAGTCCAATTAGAGCTGAATATATTCCTTTGCAATTTTACGGCCAAAGATTCTGGCTTTCATTGTCAATTGTTAAAATCAAGCATTTGCTACTGGTTGTGAGTTTGAAGTAAAAAAAAATTTGTCAAACTTAGACATAAGTTTTATTTCCTAAACATGAGAATACATCAACATGTACTCATGAATAAATCAGCGCTTACATAACTCTATGGTGCACTGTAATCCTTTTTTGCTTATAAAATCCTGATTTAGAGATTCTGGAGAACAACAGTTTGTACTCTAAATTGACTTTTTCTCCCTGAAATTCTTTAAAACAATGTGCTAAGCCTGACAAGGAATATTAATTTATGTCTGGACTACGTATAAAAACTGTGTCCAGCAACTACTAAAAAAACCTTTAACAATAATAAAACTTTTTTTAACTTCTTCAGAGTTCTGAATGTTTGGTAAGTGTAGAAAATCTTGGTTTTGATACCAGCCGAACATGAACCTTGTGTGCTATCCAGCATAATTATAAAAAGCCCATAAAATATGGACAGCCCTAAAATGCTGCTCTGGGATTATTACTTTAAAGGCAGCGTCTCTTTTTTAAATGGTATTTTGTGCTTTCAACCAAGTGTCATTTAACCAGGTCCTTTCTTAAGGGCTGAGGCATAACCAACAGGAATTTAAATTAGATTGAATTGAACTGTAAGGAAAGAAAAATAAAGACCTTGCATGACCTTACACACTGCTGGATCAAGACAGACCTCAGAAAGAGTGACGGACGGGCTATTCATATTTCAAAATGACTAACCACTAAATCCATGACATATGGATGGATGGTATGGAAAATGCCCGCAATAGCTTTCTGGGACAGCTTTCCATATGAGCAAAGAAGCAGCAATGTATCTGACGGGAAAAATCAGGGAGGTATACAGAGGGTTTCTGGTAATGTGGATAGTGCTTAAAACTGGTCAACAGATTTAAGTATCTGCTGCATTTTTCCCCTAGTTAATGTAAAAAAACCCCAACATCTTAATGCGTGGCTTACTCTCCCTCTTGGGAAAAAAGTTGAACCCCCACCCCAAGCAACTGATAACCCAGTTACTCAGAAGTACTCATGACATAGTTGAGAACAGCTGGTAAAATTCATGGTGCTAGTTATAGGACACTCATGAAAACCACACACTCCTTGCTGAAAGATTAGCATTTTGTACAACTGCGAAGTAAAACCATTACACCGTTCCTCTGCAGCCAGATCCATTCAGAGTACACCGTAACAAGGAGACACTTTGTTAATGCACCCAACACCTCTGCAGAGGTCAGCAGATGTATTTCAAAAAAGCTATATGTATTTTTGACTAAGAGAAAATCAGGTTTATTAAACACCACCTTTTTTATTGCTGGAGTCAGTAATGGCACTATTTGACAACTAGCTCACTTGTAGGCAAGTCCAGCATTTGCTGATCTCAGTCGTGCAAATGGCCATAGCGCTAGATTTAAGGCTGGCGCTGAAGCCAAAGCAGATGCTGAAGAACTTAGTCAGCAATACCAGCTCTGTTATGCAGAAACAGTGTCTGTGATAATGGAAATGAATTATTTGTATGTATAAACCAAGATATAAATAGACACACACCCCATCCTAATGGTGGAAATAATTTTGTAAGGGACACACACCTGTGATCTAAAACTTAGATGCTAACACTGGATATTCACTCTGGATTCAGTTTATCTATGAATATCCAACAAAAAAAAAAAAATCTGAAGTGCGATAATGTGTAAACATTTCCAAAAGAATAAAATAAGTCTCTGAAAACCCATGAGGGATCATTCAGATTGTGTGATTTTCCATATGAGTTTGATCTCTCCATTTTCTGAGTTTTATTTTTTAGAGTACTATAATGTAAAAATGGGATTAATTTAAAAGTCTGCCTGGACCCTTAAGCTTATAACCAAATAATACATTTTAAAAAAAAAAAAAATCAAACTGAAGGCATTATACCAAGTTGTCTTCAATGCAATTATGAGGGGTTATAATGAGGTCTTCAAAGGTAAAAAGAACTACAAAGTGATTGAAACTCCACTCCTGTGAAACTCAATAGCCGGTGTTTCATGATGAGCACTGTTGGTGCACGCACATCTGCGACCAGCCTCTGCGCCGTTCAGCTTCAGAAGGCTGATGGGTACGGAGGTATCAAAGTCACCTCAGCCCAACTGAAGAACATTATGCACGAATAGAAAAGGAGGCGTAAGCAATTCTGTTTGATTGCACGTGTGCTTGTTAGCACATACCAGCTTACTGTATTATGTGGAAATTAAGCCACAAATGACTTGAAGAAACCCTGCTCCATGCGTTATCAGCCACGTTCAAAACAAAACTTCTGAAACACGCAATAGCAGACAGATGGTCGATCATTAGAGAGCGATGTCTCTCCACTGGCGCATACCTGCGGAGCTGGAGAACTAAACTCTTTTCAGTTCTTTATGGGCAGCATAATATTCATAATCTCTGAAGATGAAAAAATGGTTATTCCTTATCTACTAAAACAATCCATAGTTGTATAAATCTACACTAGCGCCATGGACATGAGGCAAGCACAACACATTTTCTGAAGAATGTAGTTCAATACTGATCAAGTGATATCGAAACGGAGACAACCACAGTGGGCAAGATGGGTCAGGAAGACCATCGCATCCCCCCGACACTGTTTTTACAGAGTGTGAATGCTGTGTCCACGCTGATCAGCACAGCACTGCCCCTGAACTACGAGCCCAGCTACTTTTAAAGGACTAGAGTAACACAGTAAGAACTGCAGGTTTAAAGGCAGTTACATTTGAAGTCTCTGAAAAGTTACTTGATAATGGGACAGAATTTACAGTATTTAATCAATCGTTTCCATTTTAAGTGCAATACACCAATTCAATGTTCACACAAAGGAATAGGCTTGGGATGGAAAATATGCAATTTTATAGAAAATAATTTGGATCACTGTGCTGGACAAAATCAAGGCTATCAGTCTATTCAAGCATGAGGAAGAAATAACCTACTGACATTATCTTTGTATTCTTTTTCTACTAAAGTGATATGGATACCAGCTAACAAAAGTTCTCTTGCTTTTACTGCCTTGAGCCCCCCGATGACAGTCCAAATGAGATGAGCTAACGGCAGTAGGAAAATGTTAAAGGTGCATCATAATGAAACAGGCAAATAAAGTCATCAGAACTTGTCCTTGTCAGAGATGCAACAATGTGACCGGAATTGCCATACTTCCCGACAAGAACAGAAATGTACAGAATCTACCAAGCATTCGCACACTGTTTCCGTCCATTAAACCACAGAGATAAGGGGACTGGAAAAGCCTGGATCATCCTGGTCTACAATCAAAGGCAACCGGATAATACATGGTACGAAAAGCTGTTTCTGGCTGGCTGGAGTGCTTTAAAACCCAAGAGCATCTCCGCTGCAGGCCAATCCCTGCCACCTCTCCTTCGTGGCCGGTTCCATACGGCACAGCTCCAAGCACAGAGGCGGCAGCAGCCTGGCTCACATCTGCAACCGCTCATCTGCCGGAGCACGACACACCGCTACTGCCTGCTTGGAAATTACGAAGGACCACACCACAAAGCTACAGGCTGTGGAGTCAAGCTGAGGGATTAGATTTATAGACAGATTTTTATATAAATTTATGTAAAAATGTATATAAAAATACATATTTGTATACATAGATAGACTTCTAGCTCAGAACACAGCCAAGAGGAAAGCAGATGTTTGAGAAGCAGCCACACACATCTACGGTGGGTGCCACAAGCCATTCACCTCGAATGTCACAAAAGCAAAGATGGCCACAGGCTCATCAAGATATTTAGTGTGTCTGCTGGGAAACAAGCTGCATGATAAGGATTTTCTCATCCTGTGAGAGAAGCAGTGGCAAGACACTATTGTCATCTGCATTCCTGTCATTACCTTGTTTCTGCTGCTTCTTTCATACCTAATGCTGCCCGAGAAACTTCATTTGGGTCTTAGTCATTGCACAACCTGGGACGTTAGCACCAGGAGCCTCTGCTTGCACTTCCTATATTCAGAGCTTTTATTGCAGCCTCTTGAAATTAGTTTCCTATTTCAGACCTGCTGCTGTATTAGCCAATTTTGATCACTGCATTAAATACAAATAAACTCATATTGTACAGTCTACACCTGTTTACACTATTTGTCATTTAATCCCCAGTACTTAGAAAGTCTATAGTCTTTCTGTGTGTTGGAAGACTTGAACATTTAGCCTCAAGTACAGGAAAAAATGGGAAAAAAAAGATGGAAAATTCATATTTATATACGACATGTAAACACACACCTTGTTTTACATAGCTCTGAACACTGTCTGAGGGATTCTTCTCTACCCTTACAAATTCAATCCTGCTTTTTAATTTAAAGGTCAAACCATACATGCAAGTTTACAAGATTTCAGGTCTCAGAGGCCAGAGAGGTTCTCATTTAGCACCACCTGACAGAACAAACCCAATCCACAACCTCACTGGTTCGGAAAACAACCGAGGCTCACCAGTTCTGACAACAGCATGTTAATACACAGCCCTGTGGGCACTCGTCAGAATTTCATATTTTTTAAGCTGTCTAGTCATGCATAATATGAATATTTATTCATCCCTCTCTGGTTGTTTGCCAGAGATTTATTTTAAGCTCCTTGGTTCTGGTGTAACAGATACTCTCCTCCTCCTCCCATCCTTGCCTACACTATCTTTGACACTGTTGGTGTCTCTCCTTGAGAGAGAAAGAAAAAAAAAAAAAAAGAGAACCTGCAATGTTAATGGAAGAACACAGGAAGGTTAGAAAAAATATCTTTTGACCTTCACCGTTTTTTTACTCAATGACGTAAGATGAGTTAGAAAAGAACACAGGTATATCTTAAGGTCAAAAAACTCATCAGCTGATAAATTAGTCTTTTTGTACACTGCAAAACTGAGTTAAAATAAAGTATTCAGTCATATTTCTGTCAAAACTTGCCCATGTTTTACTTAGGGCAGGGAAACTCAAGCATTTCAGTATAAAATACAGTATTTTACACAGTTCATTTGGAGTTCAGAATAGTTTCTGCTCTTTTATACTTTTTATGGGATAGACTTTGAAATTGCATTTCTCAGTTTGCTGTTAATATCCACATCTTGGGCTTAAGAGTTTATTCTCTGCTTCATGCACATGTGTCACTCCCATTAATGCTAATGGAATTGAGTTAAAACGGAGCACTGAGGGAGAAAAAAGTACTTGCTAATCCTTTATAACCTTACTGCAAAGAAAAGTGATTTGTAAACCACGTGAACCCAAAGATCAGGTACAATAGCTGCTGACTATTGTGCTCGGAGTTACAGGCTATTCCTTGGGTACTGTGAGGAAGAAGGGATAAGCCGTGAACCACAGAAGCATGACTCTTCAATAACAGAGACGAAACACAGTCTTATTTTCGACGATTGGCTTTTTTACGGTGGTACACGCAGTCCCTGAACTGCAGACTCTGATTCAGCCCCCTCGGTGCCTTGCAGCACTCGGAAAACCAGGATGACCTCAGCTGTGCCCAGCTCGGAGATGAAAAGCCGATGCCTCCTGCCGTGAGAAGGCACCACCCTGCCGCAGTCCCTGTGGAGTCCAGGGATGGATGTTTGGGCTGTGTTTACCATTTTGCTCTTCAGTTTTGCTCTGGGGCAGACAGTAGCCGATCGACCCTTTTAATAATAGCCAAGGTCTTTTGTACATTTGTTTTCCCTGAGCAGTGCTTTCTTAGCTATTTGCTGTGGGTGCTTCCTCCGGACAACACAGATCAAGAAAAGGCAGAGTCAGCTCATATACAGATCTAATGCTGATCTTCACTTGTCTCCACTTTTGTTTGCAGGGACCAACATTGGCATGGGCAAACGCCATACAAGCGATTCAAAACAACCCCAATCCTGAAGAACTCTTGGTGTCAATAAGCTACAGCAGAAGATATGAAAGGATAACACAGCCCTCCACACTGGGGCTGCACCGTCGGCCCCTCGGTGTAAGGGAAGCAGAAGGGCTAAGTGCCATGAAGCGCAACCTCAGAAACACCCCATCTAACTAGAAACACCTGATTGGATAGCTAAGGTAGAGGCAAACGTTTTGCTCTGAGAAAAACCTGCTGCTGTACCACTGTCACCTGCAGTTTATAACTGTAACAAGGGCTCACCAGCTTTATCAGCACTCGCTTGATCCTGATGTTACTTGCTGAAATGTGCTCTGATTATAAAAGCCATGGATTAGAAGTTGCATTGAAACATTATAAAGTATTCCCTATACACCATAAAAATAATTGATGGGGAGAGCCTCTAACCAAATACTATCCATCAATGCCAATACATGGGAGAATTAAAACTGACAGTGTTAGAGCTCTGTGATTGATTTATTGCTTTGTAATCAATCTTTCCTGATTTGTTATCCAATATAGGTCTTTCCCCAAATAAGAAGGAAATGGAGAGTGATTGTAAGTGTAATAATCTATGTATTCACTGCCTATAATAATTCATCAGACATCGGACTACTCATAAGCAGACCAAAAATTAAGACATTTGTCAGTGTCTCTCATTGTTTGTCAAATTATTACTTTAAATATTTTTGTCAAACATTATAGCTTTTGCTTTTGAAAAAAGTATATGACAGAAAAAT
This sequence comes from Pandion haliaetus, assembly GCA_013401275.1. NCBI lineage: Eukaryota > Metazoa > Chordata > Aves > Accipitriformes > Pandionidae > Pandion > Pandion haliaetus. The sequence goes on from VYZV01045358.1 coordinate 85,655, forward strand.
TCTGAACACACATGAATAAACACTTTAAATTCCTGAAATGCAGAAATTGAGCCCTGGATAAGAAATAAGGAAATTAAATCAGTGTTTGTGCATCTTTTCAAAAATTATGACATTGAATTGCGAGGGTGAAACTCTTGCATCATTCTGCAACAAGACGAGATGTATCAAAGAGTTTGCAAGGTTTTTAAAAAGATAATAGCAGTTTAGGAATAACAAGAATAAATGAAGTTGAACTAGGTAAGACATGTTTTTAAAGGACACCACCTAACCTCAGTATGCTGAGGGCAAAATTTCTCCAGAAGTATACCATGGCTTTCTGCAAGTCCTTTGGAAAACCGAATCTTAGGACCCAGCTGGCTGCAGTGACAGCAAATATTTCTTAAGCATGATTACTGGCCATTGCTGGAAACAAGTCAAACAATGATATGAACCACGGTCCTGGCTTTGTGTTACAATTCCCATATCACTTGCAGTATAATTTTAACCCACGTGTGAAAACAACTGCATTAACTTGCTGTAAGCACCATCAGTCAGCGCGACCACAGACACCTTCTTGCTGTTAACGTCACCTCCAACCCACGAGGCTCAGCAGGTTTCTGACGTGCAGGAGAGCCTGACTGCGACAGACACTTTAATCCCTCCGGGCTCCACCCACATCAGCATCAAAGGGGAAAGGTGCAGCATGCGTGGGGCTGCTTGGGATGTTCTTAGATGCTAAGATGGAGTATAAGTGATATGCAATAAAAATTGCGATTACCTTTCACAACCAAGCTGCCTGTGCTGCTTGCTGTCCCGAAGTGGTTTGTTGCCACGCAGGTGTAACTTCCCGCATCGGATTTGGTGACGTTGACAATCCGGAGGCTCCCATCATCCAAAACAGTGATTCTGGAAAGACAGCAGACACAAAAGTTTTTTTTTTTTTAAAGTCAACATAAATCTCTTTCGAGTCTGCATTAATTATTGATGGTTTGAACAACAGACAGTCCATTGCACATTGCAGAGGGAGTTCAGCTGACAGTAATCTCTTAGGATGCAATTCATAAATACTGAATGCATAATTTACGTTGAGTTTTCCATGTCTTTACTTGAGGGCAACTTTAATTTACACACCAGAAGCTTGTATAGGTTTTACATGCATCTGTACTTTGATATTCAGCACTCACCATGACAACCCTTGCAACATGTGGTACACAGGCCACATCCGAAAACCTCCACGCTAGCTGCTTAACAACGTAAAAGCTTCTTCTGAACAGATGCAATGAAGCAGGTGTTTCATTGCTGTGTTTTTCAAGAAGGCTGATGGCTTTTCAGCAAGGGTACCATGCTGCCAGGCTTCCCCTCCATGCTCTCCACCTCTCTGCCTGCAGTGGGACTTATCTGCAGTTGCACTTGCAGGTTAAAAAAGAAAAAAATATATATCCTATTTCATTCCCATTCTGTCCTCACATACACACTCCCTGTCAAAACAGTGTTGTTATCTGCAGTGGTGCACCTCTGTCGGAGGGCAGGAGGCAGGCAGGGATGGCACGTTAATTCCTGGGGTGATCCCCAGCCCCTCCTCTTGCACAAGGGCTGTGCTTCAGGCTTCCCTTATTCTCACAATTAGCTTTGCCTCCTGCTCCAGTTTCTTCTGTTTGCTCTCAGTCAAGAACAGAAAACCTGATCCTGCCCAGTAAATCCCACTGAAACATGAATGCCTTGTACCCTGTGGAGGCATTATCTAAGACGACTCCAGAAAAAACTTTCCCCCAGCCTAATATCACTTCTTTCAGCAAAATACTTGGTTGCCTGCTCAGTGTCATGTCTTGCAGCAATCTGCTTTCTCCCCTTCAGCCACTTTCAGCCCTGCATTGAAAATCTTACATTAATTCCTGCTTTCTCCTGCTCAATTATTTCCCAATTTAACTAATTTGAAAGAAAATGAAGAAGCCTTCCTGCATCCTTAATGCCAATCAAGCTCTGTGCAACTGGATTGAGAAATTAGGACGAAAGAGACTGAGCAAACAATGCTTGCAGCATTGCAGAAGTGCTCAGATGGCAATTCCCACCCAAGAAGGCTTTAAGAAACAGACTGCACGAATCGGCACAAGCCTTTTCTTGCAGCCATGGGGCAACACGGAGGCAGCTGAATGAAGTACCAGCATGAGACAAGGCATGAACACCAGCGCCAAGGACATCTGCCCATGCCAGCCGTGGAGCTCCCCAGGCTCCTGCCAGTTGCAGCCACTGGGATGAGCACTGTCTCCAGTGGGACTCAGGAGACATCATGCCACCTAAGGGAAGCAGTGCAGGTGCCTTTTGTCATGCCATGCTCTCTTGATGGGCACACACGGGCTACTCAGTCCACATGCATAGACTTGCTTTGAAAAACGGGACAGCATAACTGTCTTTACAACGACGGTACTGAGTGAGGAGGATGAAGACGGCGCAAGGCGCTCCGACAGCAGCCACCAAATCTCTGTCCTGGCTAGCCTCTCCCTGACCTGCTCTTGCAAGCAGCACACCACCACACAGGCCAGCTGCAGAGACCAGGGACAGAGATTGTATTTCACCCATCAGTAGCAGCGATATTAACAGAAGTTTCTCAACTGGCTTATACATCTCCAAATTGTTGCAGTCAGTAACATTCACTACTGTAATTTATTTTTGCAGGAGTCCAGTGCCATGTATTTGCTTCTGTAGCAGTTGCTCCAGCTCAATAATTGGAAGAGAGTAGTATATAGCTCCTTGTCTCTTATCTTCACTACTATGTTGGCACAAATCAATGCATGTATTACATTAAATGTGCACTGGAGGACAGGACTTGCCACACTGGCCGCCAGTGCAGGAGCCTGGGCAGTGGCAGCACCAGGAGCTCCCAAGGAATTATTTACTGCTGTTATCAATTTCAGGTCTTCGGAAACAATAGTGCCTTTCTGAAAGCTGAAGGTGCCCTCGGCATGCATTAAAATTCAAATCAATATAAACGACCGAACAAGCTCAGCAATATGCTCCAGCTCAAGCAGGACCACCCTGCTCCAGCACTGACCCTGCCAGGCTCTGTACTCACTCCCTCTGCATTTTTGCCATCCCAAGAAATCCAGAAAAAAAGTGATGTTTTACGCTATTTCTGTAGAGTTGAGATTTTACGTTTATTTATTTATTTATGTTTTATTTTTAGCCATATGGTTGAAACCTATTTACTGGATAATCTCTTCCATAGATCATTTTAATTGTATCTGTTGATGAAGCCAGCTTTAATTGCAAATTCTAATGCCTTCTCTATCTTTCTCATGCTATTGGTTTCATTCTAAGTCATTTTTATCGCCAATGTAAAATTAGTTTGTAGTTAATGTGGACTGGATCGCTCCAGAGACAGCCTTTGGATGAGGACAGTCAATCCACCATTGGCTTTGGCACATCTCAGGGAGCTAGTGCTGTCTTTATTTCCTTCCATTTCAAAGCTGAAAGCCACAGCTGGCTGGCTTTACAGTTTGAGCATGTGGGCATCCTTTAACTCTGGTACCACACTGCAAAGAGTTCAGGCAGGACTTGCACCGAGTTCTCCAAACCGAGTCCCCAGAGAGTCTCCAGGCATGTTTAATTCCCCTCTGGTAACTAAGTAATTCCCTGCATAGTTCTGCAAACGACCAGCATTAAAACTGACAAATGATTGTGCAAGTTAACTGATTTTTTAAAAAAAATAAATCAGACCATTAAAACCTTACTGTGACTCATTGATTAGGAGGCCTTATGGTTCTGTGGCTCTTTTTGCTGAAGGTGCTTTTCTACACTGAATGTTTTGTCCTCTAATTTGAATCCAATGTGTTAGAAGTTAACAAGTAATTATTTTAACACTTTGAAATTTGTTACAGTTAGTTGAGAAAGTAGGAAGGACTTTCACTGATTTTGCTAATTCACAAATTTTCGTTGCAGACATATCTGCATTAAATGAGAGGAGAGGCTCATTTCAGGCCACTGAGGGTTCTTAAACTGCTAATTGGCTTGAAAGCAAACATCCCTTCATCAACCCCTTTTAGCAGTTTTGTTGAAAAAGTTCTTTCAAGACACAAAACTCAAATTAAATTAAGCACTGTTTGGTATGCTTTCTTCCTCTTCTGAAATACACCCCCAAAATGTTTTCTAATAAGGTGCCTAGGAAGACATAAAAATAACCCCCGTTTCCAATAAACATGTGTATTACTTCAGAACAGAGTGCTGGTTGCTGAGTATGCACCTCTTTAAACCACTACAAACTCAAAAAATGAGCTATTGACTTGCTATCGAATGTTTTGCATCCCTGCTACTACTAACCACAACGGCGGTAATGACAGCTAAAAATGTAAATCTCTTCTTCTACAGGTTAATGTAACTGCTCTACCGATAACCTGGCTCTTAGTCACTGCTACTATCACAGAATAATCAAAGAAGATAAAAATATCCATTTGGAAAAAAAGAGATAAGATAGTTTAGCATCCTTATATAAAGAAAGGTCATCTATTTTAAACATAGCATTTGAAAGACAGAATCTGTTGGTCTGTGTTGTCAACTGGAGATTTGAGGTCCACAGAGAGCAGAGACACATCTGAAATTAGGAGATAAAAGGACTGCTTGTTTCCTAAACCGAAGCTTGGGTTCTCCCCAGGAAGAGCTGACCTTGTCAATGTTTTGATCAAAACTCTTCTGGGGACAAAGGACCTTTAAAAATGCTAAAGACATTCCTCCCTAGCCTTCCTTGCCCATTTTTTTTTTTGCCACTGCAGCAGCAAATGTAAAAAGTTGCAAGCTGAACACTTCCCGTTGCCCTAAAGCAGCCTTTTCCAAAACCAATAGGCACACAGTTTCCATAGCAGCTTTTTGCTGATGCTGCATGCCCGACGACTGCACGTGCCCTCTGCCTGCTCTGCAGGAATGGAAGTGTCTTCAGGAATTTGTATATTTGGTTGGTGTGAACCTTGAAAAGCACGTAAAGGAGGAGAAGGATGCATCTTTATGGGCAACAAATATCTAAGTGTGCTACAGCTGCACAGAGCTCTGCTGCTATTCAGGGACACCCAAGCTACCTAGAAAGGACCCACCTTTGGCATCATGGCCACATCAGCACAGCCCTCTGCCTGGATCAGTACTGCAATACTAACTTGGCCCATGTCTCCAGCAGCTGCTGGAAATGGCTGGAAGAGGTCAGGCACACCTGGAGTAGTATGAGGAAAAACAGCAGTGCATAATCATTTTGGTCTGATTTATTAGCGCTTATTTTTCAGCTCGTGATACATCTGCCATATCTGTTAAGTTGCCCATCAGCAGGTTGTGTTACCTGCAACCCTGAATCAAGCACAATAGATCCAATTCATGTAGCTCACCACGGCGTTCCCCACTGCTGGGCAGGATTCCCAGTAGCAGATAAATATTTCTCAGTCAGTAACATATGTATTTAGAGATAGAATATGTCCTGTTGAGATCAGTAAAAGTTTTATAACCAACTTTGTGAAAATAAGATCAAGCCCTTATTTGGAATATAAATGAGGACTGAAAACTGCAAAACTCACAGCGCACATCATATAACTGAGTATCAGTAATGAAGTCCAGCCCAGCTCCAAGGCAATCTGACCTTTGGGTGTCTGACTGCATCACTTGCATCTACCAAAACATTCCTAGGACCTGCTGCTCATATTTGACTCCATGCTTTGACAGAATGTTTGCTTTAAAATCCCAGACTTAGACTATCTACTGTAACACCTTGCTCTATTATTTAAAAGAAAATCTATGTGGGTCCAGGAACCAAATACATAGCACTACGGAGCCAGGGGTTGTTCAACCTCACCCGCACCTTGCCGTCATCCGGTGAAAGCCTTTGCAGGGATGAGTAGCAGGTCCAGGTGATAACCTTTTCGTTGCAAATTATTTCCTAGCTCATAAAGTGCACACACCACCGACAGAAGATCTGTACCAGACAGATGATACTGCAGGTATCCCTCAATATATTCTTCTCAGCTTGCCCTCTATTTTTCTGTTCAGCAGACGGAAACATGTGGAATATGAATGGACTACAAATGCAGCGCATATGGCAGGTTGTGCGTGGGATGGTAACGGTTATCTTCCCGAGGGACGCAGCACGCAGGCCGGCGGGCAGCACAACTACAGGACTGCAGATTAGAGCTCCAATGTTTCTTTGGAGCAAAGTGCTCATAATCATAAAGTGACTGTTTTTTTCCTCTCAAATGGTTTTATTAGCACTGCTGCAATGAAATAAGGTACGTTGTTTCTTATCTGATAATTTTAGCATTTTAATTACGAAATACAAGTGTAACTACACTTCCTTTCACCGTTGATTAAACACATGCATCCAAAATATTTCATGCTTAGCCAAGTGAATATTTTAATTATTTTTTTTCCCCAGGAAACAATGCTTAGGATGTCCGATCCTTTTTCTATTACAGGGAGAAAAGATGTCTTAGAGTAAGCATTTAAATGAATGTCAGTTGGAAGAAACACACACTGAGTGCAATTTGAGATAAAACTACCATTGATCCCTTCATGTACAGCCTTTGTGGCAGTGGTTGACGTGGCTATTGAAAAGAGACTGTGGTGCCAGAGTTATTCTAAGAGATAATCCGTCTTCTGAGAGAGGATTTAGGTTAAATGTACCTGTGAAAAACAGTGTATTTCAGCCGACATGATGAATGGCCTATTGTCCATCCGAAGCCTTGCTTGGGCTGGGGGGGTTGGAAGCAAAGGAAGAAAGCAGAAGCAGCAGACAGACCCGACTGCGATCTCAGCGGTGTATTTGCTCAGCCTTTTCCCATAATTCATAGGTAGGAATATCTAGAGCAATTTTTAGCCTAACAGCAACTGTGCTTCATGCCACAAGTCTACTGCAAACATAAATGATTCTGGGCCACTGCATTATTTATCAAATTATTTCTATTTCTATCGCATGTCTTTGTAGCAGTTTATTACTTTTTTAATAATGCTTCCCATGCAATGAGGCAGAGACTGGGATTATTAAACTGATCTCAGAAATGCAGTATTGGCCATTAGGCTATTTCAGTAAAACAGAGTGAAATTTAGAAATACTCATAGGTTTGGCTGCGAGGAAGGATATACTGCTCAGAGCACAGCCCTCCCTGAAATCAGGGACACCACTCATGAGTACCTGCTCATCACTTGAAGAATGGGGTGGTTTGGATTATGGTCCCCAGCTAATAATTTCTGTGGCCTTGGGATGCTGCTTCCGTGTGTAACTACAACCTTTACGTTGCATAAATAAATAACAGTAAGGTCAGAGCTTTCTGCTTCGTAACATTAATCCCCATTAAAGTATATGCCGAGGTCAAAACCAACTTCTTGGGGCTTCACTCAACACCCTTGATGATCGCCGGTGCGCAGGAAGGAGAGGGCAAGGGGAGAGCCCTGATCCTAACCCCCACCCAGCACCTTGTCACGCCATCTGCGACATTCCACCCTACAGCAATACCGGCCCAAAACTCTCAGCATCCCCCCCCCGTAAGCAGACAGGGCTTTCCAGGCTTGGGCTTCGCCCATGTCCTGTTACTCCAGATGTTTCTGAAAATGGGTGAAGAAGGGATGGTGTCCACACTGCCACCAACGTGGGACATCAATATGCCCCGAGGGCTATGGTCAGGACAGCAATGTAAGCAAGGATGGGATAAGTTGGGTCTGTGTCTAACAGTTGTTAGGATAAATCTGAGTGAAATGCAGGATGATACTGTCTATTGGATCAGCATTACAGGGGTTTCCATTTGATCATCCATCTAAACTCACAACTGATATGGACAGTCATACTGCGGAGGCAGACTTCTATGCATCTGCAACTTCTTGTCCAGGACCTGTTAGTTCTGATTTAGATAACCACCTACAGCTGCTTCGGTACTTATTTGTCTATAACTACTTGTCTTTTCATGGTTCACAGAAAAGCCTGAGCTAATTTAGAGCCTCAGTCAAAGCCCATTTAATTTAGTGCATGTCTTTCTCTTGGTGAAAGCAGGCATTAGATAAGGCCTTCCTTATCCATGACAACTGGCAGGTCTCTTAACAGCAAATTCCCTATAATTAACTTTCAGGTAAGAACTATATTTGCTCAAAATAAACTGAGGTAAAATCCTGTTGCATTGAGTTCAGTAGAACATTTCCCACAGCTTTGCTGGAGATACATTTTAAATGGAGCTAAAGAGCCTGAGGATGAAGTGTTTGAACTCCTGAGGTTATGTGTGGCACAACTACGTGGGGCTGCTGGGGCCTCTGTTGTGGGAGTGCTTCTTGATCTATAAAATATATACATTTTGTCCAAGGAAAAACACTGGCTGGAGAAAGCACTGAGGAATGTCACCCTTGCACCATTTTTACTAGTACATCTGTGTCACGAAGGACACCAGAAGGTCTACTGCTACATTACAGCAACTGTGAATTGGCTAGACATCTACAGTGCATAGAATTTGGGTTCATTTGGCGTTTTCTGTGTTCTGGGCCTACAAGAGGAAAGCACAAAAATCGAAAGTGAATCCTTTGGAAGATCCTCCTAGGTAATAGCTGCTCTTACCTTGCTGCACTGAAAGATATGGAGTACTACACTTTTTTTTTCTTACTTAATTCTCGATACTGATCTCCAAGAAAATACTAAGAATACTTCTTCCAGCAATGTGAACTGTTATGTGTAAGTGTGTTCTCATTTTAGGCTTTTAATTTACAGGCTTGCTAAGTATGAAGAATTAAAAGTGAGGAGAGTATAAATCACAATTCTTTCAGATTATCATAAAAACCTGTAAATATTATTCTAGAGAGAGAAAAAAGAACATATTTTGCTCAAATAAATACTTTTGAGAAAGTAGTAGAGGCCCCTTTGGCAACATCAAACAACGTAACTCCACTGAATTCAGTATCAGCTTAAACCAGTCATGGATCTGGCATCCTCAGTTCTCCCGCAATTTTCTTTTTCAACAAAATGTTTATTTGCAATGATGGAACAGTCCAAATAAATAATATTGCATCCAGCCTATAATAATATCTATAAACACAAAAGCTGTGTTTTGCCATCATCCTCCCTTTTGTCTGTAAATTTTTAAGACAAGTCTGGAAGTGACAAAACCGCACCCTGATGCACTGGGGCAGTGGGAGGGAAAGAAGGGAGCATTTACAGCTATTAGAGACTTCATGTAAATTGTTTAAAGATGCCTAGAGTCGTAATTCAAATATAAAAATATCCCTAGGTTATCTAAGAAGAACAGTTCTCTACAAAATATCTTAGGGGATGCTAGTAACAGGAAGAAACAAATGAAAACCAAACACAAACACTGCTAGGGACCCTGAAGGAAATGAGTAAGCTGCGGTGAATTTCAAATAATAGAAACCTTTTGCCTTCTCTCCCTTACCACTCTTTTTTCACTACACACAAAATTAAAATAAATACAGTAAGAAAGGCCATGCCATGAAAATAAATATTTGAGGAAGCAGATTTGAGTAAAGCAAAGGAAAGCTCATTTTTACAGCTTTCGTTCCTGAGACATGAGGCAATGATAATTTGAGCTACATGGGAAGATTTTGCAAGCCTAGAAGCGTCCAGTAGTGAAACCAGCCAATTTTCCATTGATTTTGGTGGGAAGTGAAGATCATCCCCTATGGGAATCTGCCCTTTTGACATAGCTCTTCAACTTTGCAGTTTATTTTTACAGACCAAGTTGGCCATCTGCCATAAACCACGAAAGCCGCAACGACACCGTGAAGGACAGGGATGCTCTGTAACGACACCGTGAAGGACAGGGATGCTCCGCACCCACACCGGCAGCCCCAGGACTTCTCCCCTGGAGCAGCTCTTGCTGGTGGTGGTGAGGGGCAAAGCACACTTGCAAACCAGCCCATGAAAGGCGAAAACATCCCTTTATGCACAAGGACCCACCCAGATACACACTGCTCCCTGCAAAGCATTCTCTCACACTCGGAAGCAAGATGAATCTTGCATAGAAAGCAGCAGGTGCTGTGAAGTCACTACTGCATTCAGTCTACCTAATGTTCGGTGAAACACTTGCTGTGTGCATTCTTCCAGGGCAGTGACTATAGCCAGAGGCATAGGGATTAAGTGACTTCTCCCAGTCTAGGAAGAGGCACAGTGGGAACTCGAGGAACCAAATTTAGAAGTGCAGCCTCCAGCCACCCTTGCCTCCAGCCACTCCTTCCCTGACGAGGACAAGCCACCACCCTCTACCTACAGTAAATGCTTTGGAGTTTTGGAGAACAGGAGCATTAAAGGGAACTCCACTGAAGCTCATAAAAATTATTCTCTTCTGAGAAGAAAAAATCCGTGCAAGATTTTCTGTGCATCAGCTGCTGACACAAACCATTTCTGGAAGCATTCGTGAGATTAGAGCAGAAGCAGTAAATGCATTCTCACCTTATTTGTTCCAGCTGATACCACCCGAATAGAAGCCCTAAGGCACAGTCTTTCAAATATAACACATCTTTTCCTCTAGTTTCAACAAAAAACGCCCACAGTACAAAGATAAATTACCCACTCCACTTGTAATTGGCATTAACATAGATTTGCAAGATCCAAAGACACATTTACATGACTTAAAAATGATGTTTAAATAATCATCAAAAAAATCACCAAGTATGGTAGGTTGTCTAAAAAGTTCATTAGGAATCCTTTTCCCCCATAGACATCTAATTATTTCCTTGGATTTTAAACATGTGTTTCTTAAAGTGTGGCCCTAACTGTAAAAGCATTACCTTCTTGCTCTTATTCATATAAATATCCAAGAGAAGAAATATTTGATAATTTTTTCCTTCAAAATGCTACCGACTTACTAAAATCATTACTACTATTTTCTTCAGTTGGAGGACAAGTATGAACCACACATCAATTTCAAATTGCATTTAGGAGACTAATTACAGGCATTTATTTTTTTAAAGCGTTAGCTGCAGCATGTGCTCACAATGGAGAGAAACCTGCCTCGCTGCTGGGAGCCAGATCCTGCCACCTCGACACAACAGCACTGCGGGGAGGAACTCGCTCTTTCCTGGGGCGTCTTTACAGAGAGGGAGAAATAATTTGTAGCCATATGCATGGTAGCTAGAGATGAATTTAATAATCATAACGATGAGACGCCTCACGCAGGAAAAGCAGCACCTGTTTAACAGCACACAGCAAGTGACAGTGTTTCTGTTAAGGATGCATAAACACGGGACACGTCCTACTGTGCTCTGGAAGTCTGATGCCTCTGGATGCTTCAACCTCTCCTTTTGTCTGTCTCTGCAAGCTTTAAAATTAACTTTTAAAATTTAACTTTTGAAATTAATACACAAGCACCAAGGTAAAAGCCCCTGGACTTCTCTAGATACCTTGGGTCACAGCAGCACCATGAGTTTGGTCAAACCACAGCTGGGCTGCAGTTGCAAGCTCGTTTCAGCGGCAGCAGTGGTAGTAATGATGTCTTACATGTGTATCACTGAACACTACAATAACACCACGCTGAAAATAATCTGCTGGGAAAATAGGAACAGATTGCTGATGTTACAGGAGACTGTGTCAAGGTGTGAGAGTCTCATTTCTGGAACACCGGCTGAAACTTGGCGTAGGTTGGGATTACATTCATTGGCATCTCGGGTATGCTTGACAACAGTTTGTGGCTGGTTACAGGAAATAATTTCCTAGCTTTACAGGAACAGATAAATGAACTTGAAAATTTTACGGATCAGCCTAATTACTTTACAGATACGAAATAAAATGGCACTCAATCTGGATTCCAGGTAACTCTCTAACCCTTCCCAGATAACCTTTTGCTAGAAACGTTTGCTCAAGAACAGAGGGAAAAGACAAAGCAAGAATGACCTGGAGTTGCTGACTTACTATCAATGCTGAAGAAAGGTTATGCATACAAGCATACAAGAGATATCTCAAACTACAAAAGCAACAGGATTTATGATCTTTGCCAGATACACATAAAGAGAAGAAAACAGGTCCATGTAACTCTCCCTTAAGGAGCAAGGAAAAGTTAGTGACCTACTCCTAAAGAGAATTATGGCAAAACTGACTGGTTTTTCACCAACGGATTTCAGATCACACAGATCAGTGGTTTTTACTGTTAGCACAAGCTAAGCTACAAGTGTTTAGTGTTGAGCTGACAGACCCACAGCCACGACAAGCTTATGTTAAAACATACTGTCACCTTCCAGAACAACACAGAGCTAAAACCAGCTTCTGCTGGGAAACAAACAGTCCATGAACACAGGGCCATCACGCCTAGGACAACTGCTTTCCAATACCTCTGACCATTGAATCAAGTGGTTTCCTGGTTAATTTTAGTTCTCTTTTTCCAGAAAATTGGTTAAAGTAAGTTGACACGCCAGTTATTTCAGATGTTCCAATGAAGTAGAGCCATCTTCTGCCATTGTCTCTGAAAACTAAGATGAATGCTCCATTGTCAATTCAAACTTCAAAAAGCTATTTGCAGGGTGTCATTTTTCATTTTGCCTAGGCAGGATGTAATGAAAACCCGACAAGTTATTGATGGTTTGGTTACCTGTCTGCCTTAAAGAAATTGCACAGGTGCTTCATTTAAAAAAAAAAAAAGACAGTCAACACAATTAATGCAAAACAATGATACAAAGCATCCTTTGAGGTTTTATTTTCCGCTGAAGTGTCACTAGACTGTGTGTCCAAAAGCCACTGCTGGCAATTCATCTCTCAAGTAATCAGTATAAAAATATTACCATGCTTTGTAGCCTGGCACCAGACTGGGAAAGATGTGCTGCCTGTCCTATTGCCATTTTCTTTCTGGCTGTTTGGAGTAATTAACCACTAATTAAGAAGTTTGAGGCAACAAATAAAAAATTGGAATTTATACAACTTTTTAAACTCCAGACACACTGAAAGAATAAGAGAAAAGCTTTCTTTTCTTGCCTGATTTCAAAGTTTTTTCTTCTCAAAATGACATAACATCAAAGTGAGTATGTTAAAATTCATGTTACAAAAATAATACCTGAGGGGCCTGTAAATCAACCCTTGTGATGAGGTCCTTAGGATGTGAACTCTCGAGAAAACCATGGCTAACCTCTTCCAGAGAGAAAAGTCTTTCTGAACAGTTTTGAAGTGCAGAAGACAACAAAAAATTTAGGTGAAAGCTTTCTGCTTTTCCTTGGCGACAATCACTGCAGCTCCTGGGAGGACAGACCGCTGCTTTGGGTTTCACCCTGTAACTCCTGCCGACTTCGTGGTGGCCCAGGCACTGAGGACAGGATGGAGAGGATCGGCTTCCCCCGGGGCAGGACTTCAGCTTCCTCTCTGTAGCAGCTGGCAGCGCCGGTGTCAGGCGGTGGTGTTCTTTACGAACAAATTAACATTCACTGCCTATATTAATAAGCCTGCAGGCACAGCTGTGCATTAACATATCCAAGAGGCTTTTCAGCTACAGCTGCCTGGTGTCGTACAGCCCCGAGCACGGAGCTCCTTATCTTCCCGGCACACTCCGAGCAGCAGACCACATCTCCTTCTGACAAGGCTGGGATTTTGGGGCCGTGCTCTTTGGGTTTTTATTTGCGGATGGGTACAAAGCCCCAAGTCCTCATCGGACTCCCAGTGTTCCTTCCCCGTCTTGCAAATCCTCATCTTCTTCTCATAAGTTACCAAGGCACCGGGACTTCTAAAACTGAACTTAGCTTTCTAGATCAGCTCTGACTGTAGGCTATGGTAGAGAGCAGTAATGAAATACCTGGAAAAATCTGGGCCTACATTACTTAAACCCTGAAGGACATAAACCACTTTTAAAAACGAATCTTAAGCACTTTCTGGAAGTGCAGTTCTCTCTCCTGAATAAGATTTGACAAGGCCCAAGCTTGCTGGGCACTCTTTACACTTCCAAAGGCTGCTGTGACTGAACTCAATGGGTAAATGCCACTATATGCTGCATTTCTGCGCTTTTATTGGTTTTCAGTTAAAAAAAAAATAAAAAACCCTTCCTGCTTTAAGCAGTATGGCTTTCTGTGTGCAAGAATGTGCTCATATATCATGAAGCTTGTCAAGACTGCAAGATAATGGGACCAACTGGGAAAATTTCCATGAAGATAGTGAGCGTGCCTGGAGTATCTAGGTCAGATCCTGCTCTAACAAAGTGCACTATGAGGGTCCTTGTTTAATTAAGATAACAGATGTTGCTATTATACAAGTCCTAGTGAGTGGCTGTTTAATTGGACACTTTCATATTCTTTGCTACCAGCACAGAACATCATTTGTTTTTAATGAATTTCCTTCCTTACAATTAAACTGTATAAACAATGTATGCACTGTATATTCATAGAAAAGAAACAGCTCTAATGATGTAAAGGCTTTATATGAACAAGAACGGGAGAAGAGCAATTTGGTTTGGGGCTTAAAAGTACAAATATTTTTCCATCCTGGACTGAGTACATGTCTGGTAACAGGCTAAATGTGACTTCCAATAGCTTTAGGAGAACATTAGGAATGAAGACCATTGTGTACCCATTTTAAACATTCACTACTTCAAGGGAATACGCATTAGATTTTGACATGTGCAGGCCCTTACCAAGTGCATGAGACAGCTGACAACACTGCCAGCCCCGCTCCCCTCCTCGCAGCGATGCCCCGCAGCACCCCAGAGCAGGGCTCTCCAACAGGGGGCACTCACCAGAGCCAGCACCAGCCCAGACCTAAATGCTTCACCCTGCTGCAGTACCGCAGCCTGTCCCCGTGCTTTGGCTGATCGACACATCGGTGGGTGGCTGGTAACAAACCGCAAGACTGGCAGAAATACAGTATTTCCCTCAGTAAACGCTGCCTTGGTTTTCCTGCACACAGCCTACACTTGGGGAGCAAGGGAGAATGAGCGCAGCAGGAAGCTATGGTAGACAGAGAGACCGAAACATGACATCTCCCCTCACCTGCTCTTGAACTGTACAAACAGTTCTGGAAAATGACAGTATGTCTCTCTGACAGACTGGTATCTAAACTGGAACACTCTGTCAGAAAGAAATAAATGTAATTATTACCATTATCGCATGTAAATTAAAGTAATTTCTGCAAGTCAAAACCAAGCACCTGAGAAAAGAAGAAAGAGTTGCAAGGAAAGCGATGCAAATTTTGCATTACAAACCAGCACCTGACAACCCCTTCCAACACTACTCCAGCAAAATTATTCCATGCCAGCAGCAAAATATATCCCTTGACCAATTCCATGAGAAATTTTCTTAAGATACTCTAATAAAATGCCCTTTCGTGGTTAAGTTATTAAAAGAGTTCAATCTGTGCAGCCCAGTGACAAAATGCCCCAGTTTGTGGATGCAGATCACAGGACGAGTCTCCGCTCTAACGCTGAACCCCAGCACTCTCACGGCCAAGCCCGCGGACGCCACACACCTACGTGACGGCACCTGCAGATTTGTTGGGCTGCAATGCTGTTTTTTTTGTGGGCTATGGAAAACCGTATGAAAATTAAGGGAGATTTAATTGGTTTAAAATGAACTGGTTTAAATTAACTGCTGAATTAATGGGTTTAAATTATTTTAAAAATGCTTCCTGCTCTACAGTTCAAAGAGAATTACAGTTCCATTGCAGGACATTCCTCTAACAGTTCGGAGCGTGGGAGCAGCTGTGACAGAGGCTTATTGTAATTTCAGCTGGCAGCACTCTGTGTAGCTCCAGGATTTGTCTCTAATCATGCACAGCCTGATTCTCCCTCCTGCACCCAGGAAATCTGAATGAACGAGCCGGCGACTACAGTGACTTCTGATTTCCACCACTGCGAGGATGAACTGCTCGCACTTGCAATCGAGCGCATGTCTCCATGGGACCTGTGCCATAATTATTAAGAAATTGAAAGGTTTCTGTGATAAGATCACCTGAAAATAAAGGTTTTAAAGCACTAGTCTCAGTAACAAATTTATCTAACGTTGTTGCATTAGATGTAATTGAATTATTATGAGAGGATTAACAAATCCTGCAAGAACAATCTGACTGCCGTGACTTCCCCCCCTACTCCTGCCGAGGAGAAATATATACAACGTAATGCCAGGATATAATTGTCACAAATGGGAAATACTGTGGACTGGAGGATGCTTGGCTTTAGGAGTTCAGGATTTGAAAGGAAAGTCCTCCATTAAGGATTTTCTTTCATTCACTTCAGTGTTATACAGGGCCCATCATTTAATGGAAGTTTTTCCAAACTTGTGAGTAACTATGGATTTCTGTTTCATATTGGCAAATCTCACGTAAATTTACCCACTACTTCTGTAACTCCCACTGATATAAAGGAATCATTGGTTTGGTTTCTGAAACAGCTTTGGAGCAAAGTACAGACACAGTTTGAATCATCTGTCATTCACATGGTACAATAATTGCAGAAGACCACGTGTCTGTATATAATGCCTGTATGATGCCTATATCCTATGCATACAATGCCATAGCTGCTATATATTTTATATCCAAAACCTCACTTTACACTGACTATGTTATTTCATAAAATCCGGGGGATGAAGATCAAAGTGCCACTGAGATTTAAATAAAACCCAAATCCCCTAAGTCATAGCTCTACAGTCTGTGCACTCGTCACTCGAGGAGTTTTTGCCTGGTTTTGAATGCCAGCCCTCCTCGGGCAGCTGGGCGGTAACACTCTTTATCTCGATCTCACAGGCCTAAGTCCAGCATCACTTCTGAGTCAACACTGATGTAGTTGGGACATGAGAAAAGAGAACCTATGTAGTGGGATCCTAGCTCTCTGAAATCTCTTTTCTCCTATTGTTCAGTCAGAATAAAGAGATCAGAGGTTAAACATATCCGGACATATGAATACAGGAGAACCAAATGGTAAGTGAAAAACATTCTGGACTCAACTCAAATCTTTCTCTCTGATGAATGATCTGACACGTCCCAAAGACGCAGCACAGTTTTGCAATGACCAGAAGACACCACGTCCACCTTGAGCTCCTGTCCTGGTTGCAGCTGCGATACAATTAATTTTCTTTCTAGGTGCTGGTATAGTGTTATGTTTTCGATTCAGTATGAGAATAATGTTGATAACACATGGATGTTTTCACTTGTTGCTAAGTAGTGTTTGGACCAAGGTTCATTTGTACAGAGTGACATTTAATAGGACTGAAGAAGACCTTTCCCACAGACTGTAACAGCCGTTTTGCACTGAAATGTGAAAGGAAGATTAAGGATAGAAAACGATCTCTGTATCTTTACCCATATAGAAACATGCTTTGTTTCCAAGCAGCACTTGCAATATATCTGTATCTGTGCTATAGCTGCTTCTATATAAAATTTACCTTCTGGAGTCAGGCTACTGACATTATTTTGGCTCAGTCAGGCCTCCAAGGCAGGATTTCCATTATTATGGAGATGAACTGCCTTTAATGACTGCAATAATATAATTGTACCCCAGGGCAGAATTTCTAATAACACAATTGCACAGTTCTCAACCACCAGTAAGAGATACCTTCAGGGCACGTTATTCATTAGGGGTGCAGTACACACTACCTCAGCCTCCAGAGAAGAATATGAAACCTAAAACAATAAAGCTCTTTTCTTCCATGGTACTCTCTGCTCTCTGGGCAAACACTGAACACCACACTCAGTTTTGCCTCCTGGACAGCAGTAGCCTCCAGAGCAAGAGTCCCAGCAGCAAGATCTGATGCACGCTATTTCTGTCTCCAGCAAGGAGTCCCTAACATTACACTCCATCTGAAAAGTCACACAAGCCCCAGGAGAAATGCTCAAGCGATTGCCATAGTATCCATCAGGCTTTACATCAGAATTCAAAGCAAGTGCTGACACATTAATGTTGCTTTTAACTCCATCTGGAATTGGAAGGACCATCTATATTGATTAACCTTCACACGATCAAGTTCAGTTTGGAGAAGTATCCAGATGTTCAGGTGCCTCTCTGAAACTCGAAGGACACTTTAACGTCAGTTTAACCAGAGATTTCATTTAAGTTTCTTCTCCCACGCCTGTCTAAAAGTTCTGTTTTCTGCCCTAGATGAAGAGATTTCAGCAACAGCTTTTCTTGGCATCTTTCTTCCTGTATTTCAACAGATTTTTTCAACAGCCAAGCAAGTTCTTCTTTGAAGCCCACACATATGCGTGGGTATAAGGAGGTACTAGGACTGGACTCCAGTCAATGCTGCTGTCCCCCGGGACGGCAGGAAGGAGATAACGTTTCAGCCACCAAAGAAACCAGAAATACAGCAACGTTAGAGGACCAGGCACTTGGCCTCTCCTGCCCGTGAAGCGAGACAGTGCTGATGAACAATGCTACAATCATATAAAACAATATAATTTCCTAATTGTGCATTTCACACATTCTCCAGGTGCAGACTGCAAGGATGGTGTGGTTAATAAAGGCGATGGCGAGGATTCAACACCCTCATCCCCACAGGAGACACAACCAACTGCGTATAGGAACTAAACAGGTCCAACTGCCAAGTCAATGGAGCGGTGTTCATTAAGACATTTTGCCAGATAGGCCCCGCTGGATGGTCTGGCTGGTGGAAAAACCCCTGGGCTGAAGTAGCAGAAAATTTCACACCTGTTTGGGCACATTTCACGTCTGGTTTCCCATCCAGGGCTTGGTGCCCAGGTGGGAGGCTCCTGGTCCTGGCGCGGTGTGCTTGGCAGGAGCAGGAGGAGCACGGCAGCGAGCCTGCCACTGCCATGAGCACCAACACCTCAGCCTTGCTGTGGTTTGCATTTGAGCTCAACACTGAGCTGCTCAGAGGACTGTGTTGTTCTCACAACCCATCCTCCCAGGCACTGCCTAAACTCTGCCTGGGCACAGGGACTGTGACCAGCAGACAGCAAGGTATATGCTATTTAGCAAGTTCTTATGACTATACCTGCTCCTTGCCTATATGCCGCAGGAGAAGGTCGGTGAGAAAAACGCCGTAGGTACAGCCTGACGCTACTTACACAGACGTGTGCACCCTTCTGGGGTGCTCTGGTGCGGACTCCCTCATGTCTACCGTGGCGTGACTTTAGGTGACAGGGTTTCAGTGTGGGCAAATAATAGTGTCTCCTTTCCCCAGTTGTCTATTTTCACAAAGCTTTAAAGAGACCTGCTATTTTTGAGGTGTATCTCTTCCTCTCCTAACCTTGGTGGAAAACAGCTGAAACATCTGCAGTGAGTTGAAAAGTTATTTGAAAGTGAACATGCAGGCAACCTGAGCTACCACCTAGCCTTATGCTACCAGTGCATGAGCCACATTCCCTGGGGAAATCAGGATCCAGGGGTTTCTGCTGTATTACAGCATCCAACTTCTAGGTAAGTTTGCAGAGGAGAGAGTAGTGCTAAAAAAATTAAAAAATCACTTTGTTGTCAGCATTGCACAGCAGTGACCAAGCAAGAAACACAGCGCTCACATTTCTCTCCTTTCCTAAGCTCTTGCTCAAATAAACTAATGCTTCCTCTCTCACTCCTAAATTAAAATGAGGAGAAAGAACTGTGCCAGGCCGAGGAGAACAGTGTCTTTGACTTCACACAGCTTTGTACCCTGGCTGCTGGAGGAAGCTCTGTGTAATTGATCACCCAACTCTCTTTATCCCAAGAGGTGAAGTCAAACGGTCCATAGACAATAGCTTTGTAAAGACCAGGTAACAGGAGCTAAATAAGCCAGAAATAGGTTGCTCATTATTTTACTCATCTGGCTCTAAATGAACTACAGCTCTTTGCATACTGATATACATCACCATAGTATATATTCCAATGTGCGTTACAGGCAGGCAGGTTGAATGGAGCAAGACTAGACTTTCCAAGAGAAAAGAACAGCTCTAACAGGTTTAAGCTTTTAAAAATAACAACTTCCTGTAATTTCTGTCTTTTTGACCTTTATCAATAGAACAAGATTTTTCCCATCAATGCTAGTGGTGCATCATACTTTGGAGGACTGTCAAGGACAGCCCTCCGGGTCCTGCTCTCAGGTGCTGCGCAAGCAGGACAGGTAACACAAACACACCTGTACATAGTCAACAACAAATCACTGCAAAACCATGCATGCAAATTTAAAAGTTAGGCTCTTATTTCCTACTAATGCTCTCCTTTTGAATTACAAGAAAAAAAGAAAAAAAAAAAAAAGACTTGGCCAGTCTGAAAAAGCCATCTCCAAGTCAGGCGTTAGGACTGCCAAATTAATTACTGACCCCAAACAATTCCTGTTTGTGGGACGTTGAGCAATGTACCAGAGCAGTGTAATTTACAGTTCAGGGTTTTATCTCCTGGGATTTTTTTTGAAAAACAACGGCTATTTAAAGCAATGCAGAGGCAAAATATTTGCTTTTTAGAATGTATCTTTATCAGCTGCTTGGCAGAGATGCTTTAATAGTACACAGAGACTGGGATGAACACAATGGGAAGAGAAATCTCACTCCCAGCTCCTTGAGATTGAACACTAGCTGTTTTCACATTTATTTACAAGTCAATTTTGGGAAGCTATTAATGACAAATTTAGCTTTCACTGCTGAAAGCCCCTGGGTTGGAGCAAACTAATGAAAGAAATGGTTCCTTTAAGATATTACCTCTCATTTTCTTTTAGGATGTCTTTTCCTTTCTTCCAAGAATAAGTAGGTCTGGGGGAAGCTTTCGGCTTACACTCAATGATTACTTCACCGCCCACTTTAACAAGAGTTAACTTTTTCAAGAGTGTTTTGGAAAAGTCTGGACCGACGGCTGAAAGAAAAAAGAAAACAAAACCCAGATCAGAATTTTCCCTCTGGAAAAACCAAAGTCAGGCTCTTTTGAACATTACAGTATTCCAGGGCTGTTTCTCACTTGCAATTCCTAAATGAACTGACTTTATGAACTATGTGCATGTAGGGATGGGGCAAAGAGACACCTGAATGCTTCAGCTCCTTACTTGTTTAGAAATGCATGTTCAGCTACAAACCTCAGAAACTAGTAAGCTCGGCAGGCAGCAGAAACCCAGTGTCACGCACATCTTATTTGCGGCAGCACCCCTAAATTCTATGCATGCATGAACTGTATAATGTATTTCCTTTTTTGTGTCATAACAGCATGATCATCATTTTGTCGAACATTGCTATGTGCAGAGCAACAGCATACAGGAAAATTGTCACAAACACAGAACCCATATAATTAATCAGAAATGTTAATATTTCCAGAAAAGTTGACATTTTTATGCTTTATATTCATAGTTACTGCATAAACTGGGTCTTTTATTTTAATGCTATAAAGGTGGGAGACCTTGACATGGCCAGGTCCTGAACCAAGCAAAACAAGGCAAGACTTAAGTAGGCACCAGAATACAAGGTACTCCTGAATCATCTTTTTTAGTCCCTCTAGGGCACACTCTTCTGTTTTGTGAAAAACAGTCAGATATTCACTGAAGCCACCACGAAAGCTCTGCAGACAGTCTGCAGCCTGGCTGTAAGGCAGGCCAGGGAAGGAGGAGATGGCTTCGCTTCCGATTCCTGCCTCAAAGGATTTTTAATGATTTATTTGATGGGACCTGATGACAGGCAGAGCTTTGAGGCAGCTGCCTCTAGACTGACTCTGCTAGTGAACTCCCCAAAGACAACCAGAATGTTTTATTTATACCAAGTAGGACAATTAATTTTTTCAATATAGATGGCTCAAAGCAAACAGGTGAGGTGGCTTAAGTGTTTTAGGGTTTTATGAACAACTCTTGCCCTGCTCACTACGTCTTTGCCGACAGGAGCTTGCTTTCTGATGGATCAGTGGCAGCAAACTCTGCCCAGTCCCCTCTCATTCTCTCCACCCTCTCTGCTAGCTGCGTGCCTGCATCCTACGCCTCCTGCACCATTCCCCGTATCCTCCGAGCTTGCAGCATTTTCCTCAACTTACTTTATTGCTGCACCCTGGGAGGTGAGAGTTTAGATCACCGTGCATTGCATCTGCTTGATGCTCCATAAAATGATCTAAAGCTCACCTGAAGCAGCTAGGAAACAAAAATCTGCTGTGTGATACAGAAGCAAATTCATTTTTCTTAGGGCATCTCGTCTGCCTCAATTCTTTAAGATATCAGTCCTGCCACAGAAGAGTTGAATAAAACATAATCCTACACTGATAATGGGAAGGGCTTTATGATCTAATAGATCTCGTCTTCCACTTTCATGAATGAGAGTTCACTAATCTCTGAGCTGTCTTGTCTTCTATGTCTAATCATAGACAGCTGACTTCATTTTAGCATAGAGGAAGACATGTATGTTATTAAAGACTACAAAAGAGTCATCTGAAAACCAACACTGGCTATGTAAAACATTTCAAAAATTAAAGGAGGCATCCTGAGGACAACTTCCCACCAATGCCCTCAGAAACAGAACGATTATTATTTACATTGTACTATCATAATTAATACATCATCATCACTTCTGGAAATACTTTCTCAGATGGTTGTGCAAAATTTATGAGCAAAATAGATTTTTGAATAATCCTGTTATTTCCATCTCTGTAAAGAACAGTTTAGACTGTTTTTTTTGCAAGTAATTTGCTACTTCCTTCTTGGTCCTGCGTGAGGTAGAGGAGTTGCACAATACGGGTTTTATTCTGTGATGTTCAAAATATTGTTATCTGACATTTAGAAACTCTGGGCTCAGTTCTCATCACTACCAGAACTTCCCTGTGCCACTTCAGGGGTAATGCAATTAATTTCTTCACACCTTGTTTGTAAAATGAGGATTTAAATGACTTTTTTTCTCTCTAGGGCCACCCTTCATTTTTAAATTTTTTTTTAAACATTTAGCCTGAAAATTCTTTAAGACAATGACTGCATCTTACTACAAGTTTTTACAATGCCCAGCACAACAGGATCCTGGTTTTAGCTGAAGACTCCAGGTAATATAATTGGCAACAATAACAGAGAAGAATCACTCTGAGAAAAGCTCTGGCTGCAATTTTCCGTTTCTCTTTTTCATTTAACTTTGCTATAAGTCTCACTTGCTATTAGTGGTATTTAATCATTTCAAGTGCTTAACTTCAGGACCTTTTAAAATAACCATTTTTATACTCGGAAAGATCTGTTTAAAAGCTAAGATTTCTCAGTGAGAGCTCAGAATACTGACCTCCTTTGAAAACTCTAGTGAAAAGCAAAACATGCTGTTTTTCTTTAAAAATATGCCAAATGAGATCACAGATCCATAGAAATGAATCTGCAACACACCATTCTGTTACTTTTCCCGTGACATACAGAAGCAAGACTGCCTAACCCAAATGAGAATTCAGCCAAATACAGGTTATCAGGCAGGTTTTTAAGAGCAGGCTCTCCAAGGTCTTTGCTTTTTGTGCAGACGTGAGGTTGGCCCCTGGGTGCTGCAGGGCTACCGGGCACGGGGAGGCATTGGAGATACCCACCAACAAGGGTTAAGCCTTTGCCTTCTCAGAAGATCTGCCTTCCTCCCAAAGGCTCATTTTAACCAGTGTTTTGAATAGACAGGAAAAGCATCAGTGGGTTTATTTCGATTTCTTTCATGCAGTAACATGTCCAATAAATCTTAGCACTGTGAAGTCTAATTTATTGAGCATTATTGTACTTTTCTTGAGCAGTAAGACTGACAATCTTTCAAATGATTTTTTTCTTCTATGCAGCCATCTATCGCTGCTGATAAAAAATGACTGATAATTGAAAATGCCATAATCAGAAAAGACCTCATGCTTTGTTCTTCAAGATAAAGCAGGGAATGATGCTATTGAACATTCGTTTTGAAAACAACTAAACCACTATTTTGTAATCATGGATTCTATTTAACTCTTTGAAACTACATATCCATGCTGACGTATCAGTTTCCAGGCCTGCCACTTGTACAGGAGCAACGGTTGTGAATGAGGTACAGACTCGCAGGACAGCGGAGGCTGGCAGGGACCTCTGGAGATGGTCCTGTCCCACCCCTGCTCAAGCAGGGACAGCTACAGCAGGTTGCCTGGGGCCACATCCAGTTGGATGTCGAGTATGTCCAAGGACGGAGATGCCACAACCTCTCTGGGCAACCTGTTCTAGCAGTCAACCAACCTCATAGTAAAGAAGTTTTTCTTACATTTAAATGGCATTTCCTGTGTTTCAGTTTGCGCCCGTTGCCTTTTGTCCTGGCACTGGGGACCACTGGGAAAAACCTGGCTCTGTAATCTCTACTCCCTCCCGTCAAGTATGTAACCACCTGGATTCACAGGAGCTCCTCCTGATCTTAACTGAGACAAGTAGAGTAGGCGTACACAAAACAGGTGGGGCAGAAGTTGTTTTTCTTGGTGAGGGCTTGGGACGGGAGCATTACGATTGCCATTAGAATAGTGAAAGGTCTATTCAGAGAGGTGTTTTTTCAACGTTTCCTCAAGAGTGTCAGTCTCTGCAGCCCAGAAGCAGGCAGTTACTCTCCAGTATGCTCTGAACTGCAACTTTCAGGTTTCTCCAAATGTTTCTAACCAGCAAGAAGTTGGTGAGCTTGCCAGCTCTCCATGCTCAGTCACCTGGATGAATACAGGAAGATGGGATGATGTAAAAAAATCCGTTCTCCGTCTATCCACTTTCTCGAGTTTTCATTTCATGCCTTACTTAAAAACAACAGCTTGTCAAAGAACCTCAGTAGCTCCTCTGCTTCAGATGCTGAAACTTGGCAAAACCAGCTTGGGTGCAGGCTTTGCTGATTTTGGAAGGTTTGCAGTATTCAGGAAAAGTAAACTTACCTATGACACTCAGTTCTGCGCTGGCAAAAATGATGCCATGTCTGTTTTCCGCTACACACTGATACATGCCGGCATCTGACAGGCTGACGTTCGTTATCGTGAGTGACCCCTGCTCTAGGTGAACTCTGCCCTGTAGGAAACAGTAAAACAAATAAAAAAGTAAATAAGGAGATCCCTCCTTGGAACATAAACCCAGCGGTTGTTGTGCTATATTTTATACCAAGGTGGACAAAAAAAAGTAGCAGTAATGGGAAGAATTTGCATGCTCCAATCTATTTGTCTGCCAGCTAAATTTATGTCAGGTTAGATACTAAATGGTAAAACCAATACCGGAGTTGGTAAATGCAATTTAAATTGGAGGACTTTCCCTTGACTTCTCATTGATTTAATACCCAAACCATTTAGATTAATATCCCTTCCAAGTAGATAAACTTGAATCAAAAAATGCACTTTTGTTCCATAGTGGCATATCACAGCCAGCCACATTCTTTAAAACATTTAAACCAATGGTATTATAAGTATATATGGCAATGGAGGCTAGTAAGATTGGTTGCCATCTTAGCTAGCACAGAAAGAAATACTTGAAATCCTCTGCAGTTTACTGAAAACAATATAGATATTAATTATTTAATGATCCTTTACTTCATATCAGCCACTAACATGATTTAAGTACAAGACCATCTGCTAGTGACCAGCATGAAGCAAGTAAAATTAGTGTGTGGAACAAAAGACCAGGGTATCATTTGTCAGCCTAAGGATATGAAGCTCATGTTATCAATTTTAATAAGTACAGCAAAGTGTTCCCTCCCTCCCCAGGAGTTTCACCATTTAAAAAACTAGTAATATAAAGAGCTATCGGCCTTCTACTTGGCCGTAGGGCAGAAACTTAATGTTTGTGCTATCTTTATCAGGGTTTGATCAAATCTGGACTGCCATATTCTTTCACAATAAGCAAAGGGGAAAAAAATGCCAGCTACCATGAAACCAGTGCTTTGGTGACTTGTTTTAGTTTGTGGTTATAACAGGGGGGGGATCACGGGACCGAGCGACGACTCTCCAGCGAAAGGCTGGGCAGACATGGCAGTGGGAGGGGGTGCGTTTCCCCAGCTCCTGTGCATCATCCTTCTTTAGGCAACTCTTCGTGACCCTGGCAATAGCAGGCCATGCTCCTGGTCACCCACACAGGGACACAGCTTGGCAGGAGAAGTGGGAATGCAGTTAAAGACCAGCAGAAACACTAAGGTTTCATTAGCAGCTGAAGTTCACCTGAACATTATACACTAAAAAAAAAAATTAATCCAGGGCAATCATTTTCCGGCTGCAGGCTCCATAGTCCTATTCAGCCATTCCCTCTTCTTCACAAGGGTCTCTCCACCCATAGGTTTGTATCATGGATCTTTCATTTCAGGGAGGATCTCTGAACCCAAGTAGTGTCCCACTTGTCACTAACAGCAGCTCTCCTGAAGCTGTACAGAGGTGCCCCCCAGGCACAGCAAGGAATTGCCTACACAGCGGGGGGGATTTCAGAGCACCGCCATCCTTTCTATCTCCATTCCAAGAGTAATAAAACATGCAGAGATGAGAAAGCTGGCGGTGCATGAAAGCACTTGCGCAGCCTGCAACCCTCCTCCCCGGCGAAGGGCTCCAGCGGTGCCTACCTGGGGCAGCAGCGGCTCCCCGTCCTTCAGCCAGCGGTATGAAGGCTTTGGTCTCCCGCTCGCTCGGCATTCCCAGACGACGCTTTCCTCTATGGCTGCGTGTCCATCGCTGATTTTCTGAATCCAGTTGGGCTGAGCTGCAATGCAGAAGTAAAGAATAAAGCCTTGTGTCTGTAATCAACAGCGTGCTCTCCAGGTGCAAGCAAATGGCCATTTCTTTATTAGCAAATTTAAGAGTTGGATTTAACAACGTGCTTAATAATTGATAAAGATTATTTTTTTCCCCCCTAAATCCAGTTTTGCTTTCTGAAGGTGGCACGTGCAAGATCAGAACCTGTTTTCATTTTATTTTTAATAAAAACACTTAACGAGAAAGAGTAGCTTCAGGAATCCTGATCATCGTACAAAAACAAAGCAATGGTTCATGTGCTGCCCCAAGTGGAATAAATGACACTGTTAGACCCTGGTCCTTCAAATAGAGACATTTTCTTCTTCAGGATGTATATGATTCAGGCTTCAAAGCTCTAAAATTTAGCATCCAACTTCAAAACTTGTAATTTAGAACTACCTCTCCATTGAACATAAGGTTGTCGTAGTAACTTAGGCCTGCATGGTTATAGGCACTTTGGTCTTAGATTAGGGCCATATCTACAAGTACTGCCATAGGAAGATCTTCCATGTGTATGAAAAATCTTTGGACTCAGCAATTGTATTAAGGACACTGAACAAACCTAGGAAGTCTGAAAGCAGATATTGGGGACACATTTTGGTAGAATTTGGGAAAAACTGGTACTGGCAGTTTTCAGACACTTAGGAGATTTTATTTTTAGTTGTGTTTCACATTTTTATCAGTTTATTGTTTGTTGGCTATTTTAAAATACAGCTTAAGTTTAGCCAGACTCTACATGCAAATCAAATTCTGCTAAAATTGCCACGTGTTTTTGCAGACCATACAAAACCTCCGAGTTTCTTATGTTACCTTCATAAACCCCATCTGCCTAGATATACCTACAATACTTTTCAGAAAGTCCCATTCAAAAAGCAAGTGAGTTCAGATTTTTTTAATGGTCATTTGCCCTGTTTTGACATAAGAAAATCTGAGAGACTTAGTAGGAAGATATTACCAGCAGAGGTCTCCAAGAACCTGGTTAATACTTTTTCCCATGTAATCAGATTAAAAAAACCCTAAGATTACTCAAAGACAGGTAACAACTTTATATATCTCCTTTGGATAGGGAGAGGGGCCAGAGAAAGGTCTGAAAGGATAAATTAAAAAATATCTTATCAAAATGGTAAGTTCAACATACAGTTGGTATGATTATACCTAAAATATTGGTATGTCTACCATGACGTGATGCTGGATATACACATTCAGAGAGCTGAGTGTCTTTTAAAACCACGTTCAGGCTGTGACAGATGTGTGCTTAATCCCACACCTACCACACCACACACTTCTCTTCTCACGGTGCCTACAAAGCACGGAAGAAAGCTGAAGAATTTTGCACAGCACCGTAACTCCATGGGACTTGGAAAAAAAGCAGAAAGGCGAACTGAACGCAATGACAATGCAGAAGCAAAACAAGTAGCTGAAAAGAAGAGGCAAGCAGTGTTTACTTCTCTGACTGCCCCTCCTGCCCCTGTAATATTTCAAGCTTGTTTATTATCTGTATCTAAAGAGATATGAAAGGGAAAGCTTTTAAACGTAGGAAGATGAAAGTCAATTCTGTCATCTGGAATAAGAACTTGAACAATTCCATCGAACTGAGACACGCTGCACAACTGCAATGGGTTCAGTGGCTCAAGGACATTTGCAAATTACTCACGAATTTACATATTTACTATTCATAATTTTGAAGGGAGTCTTACGATACCGTGAAAGGAGCTCTATAAACCCACACAGATCCATTTGCCTTTTTTGCTGTACTGAGTGTTTTACTGATTTCCCACATGAAAACAAAAAAATTCGGACAAAACAACTGAAAGTAACCTGTAAAGCAAGGAAACCCATGAAAAGCAAGGTGTGCTCTGTAACATGTAAGTGTATGCTATGTAAAAAGAAAGATAACTCTCGTGTGAGGAGAAAAGAAAATTTGGTATTTATCCCTATTTCAGGCAGACTCCCCAAACAAGGAAAATTCTCACCCAATGCAGCAAAAGACTTTACCTGTCTAGTCTTTCTGCTGTACTTTGCAGGTTACACTTCTGAACTCCTGCCCTAAGTAATAGTGCCGAGATTTAAACATGCGGTGCTGGAAGCGCTGGGAGCTGCCACCCCCGCTATTCATTCCACTCTGTTGTGCAGCACCCGTGAGCCACAGTCTTGCACCGTGCACCACTCTTCACCTCCTCCGGTTATTTTAACCTGTTAAGCTTTCCAGCCTAAAGCCATTTATGATGCAGACAACTACAGAACAAGCATAATAGGTCAAAAAATAAATCTCAGTGAAAACCGGAGTCCTTTGTTTCACAGAGGCTTCATTCTCTGCTGCTCTTTGGGAGACTTTTCTAATTAGGTCAACCTTTCCTTTCAACAGTTCATTTCAGAGAATAGCAGGCACACTCTTGACTTAATCTTGAGTAATACACAAGGGTTGGTTCATGCAGCAAATACATTTGAGCCACCAAATGAGAGTCGCCATAATATAATGAAATTTGACAGCCTCCCATTGGGGATCATACCAAGACATGGTAATGTGACACAAGATTTCAAGCATGATAATTAAAATAATTCAAATAAGGATATGAAACCAGCTCCACGCTACAACATTTTCTGGCAGAGCGACATTACTTGAGATAATGACAAGGTTTAATTTGTGACTGGTAGTAGTGTTCCAGAAAAAGTCCTTTGGATCATTTCAGTCACCCTGACCAAAGATGAATTCTTTCATATGATGGATCTGGAAGTATTTTGGCCCTATTTGGAGTACTTAAATATTACTGGCCTTGGGAACATCTCGGAAGAAGAATCTGGTACTAAAGAAAAAAATTACATAGAAGCTGATTAAGAATTCATCTGAGTTGCAAGAAAAAATCATAGAAAGTGGAAGAAAGAGCTTAGAAATATAAGCATGACTCTTACATAAGGACAGCTTTAAAGGAAAATATCGCCCTCCTAGGTGATGAGAGCTGTCTGGAATTTGTACTCAGGGGGACGGAAGAAAAATTATGGCAGCAGTTAGAAAAAAACCTGTTTACCTTTGATCACCTTCCAGTCTTCAGCAATGCAAAGATGGGCATTTTAAACCAGGTGAGTAGGCAAGTATGCCCAAATATACTCTTCTCTAAGACCAAAAAGTCAAGAATGAGTCTGTCCTTCACTGTAGTAAATTGAAAGACAAAAGTAGGCACTGGAAAGCTGGACCAGAAATCATGTCCTAAACAGCATTTGAAAATGAAATGACACAGCCGGTGATGATGCATCACATCAGAAATGAGTAACAAAACCAAAGAATTATGGGAGCAACGTGAGACATAAACCAGAAATAGATCTGTAGAACTTCGCAATTGTCTGTGAGTTCAAAACAACCAAAAAGACTAAAGCAAATGAGGTACTAATAACATATACAGAATCCAATTCTCGGTCGGTGTGTATTGATTTCAGTGTTCCTAAGCCAATTTATAGCAGCTGATGACCTAGTGCAGGCTGTGTAATTCATCATTAATGGCAGATGAAAGGCTGACTGACTTGTCCATTACTATATCTATTCTGAGAAGATTGACACTGAGCCCAGGATCAGAAAAGTCTAAAGACCAGAAAGCTAACCATAAGAAGTAAGAAAAACAGATGGGAAAAATACGTGAGTGATTAAAACCAAAGAACGCAGCCAGTGTATAAGGTCTGTGCAGACAAGTGCACACGTCATCCTAGTCCGAAGAGGGATATAGCTTCTAGAAACAAAACCCGTATGTCCCTCATTTGTTATCCTTCCCAATGATCACAGGAACATGAAACCAGAGCTTAAGTTATCACTTTTCCTCTTCTCTTCCTTTCCTCCTCTTAATCCCTTCCTCCTGACCTCTACTGCCAATTAAGGACTATTTGAAATCTATACAACTTCAAAGCTGTGCAAATCCTCCACCAAAGTCATTGCTTGAATGTTGCACCCAAATGATCTCCATTTGTCTGTGT
This sequence comes from Pandion haliaetus, assembly GCA_013401275.1. Taxonomy (NCBI): domain Eukaryota; kingdom Metazoa; phylum Chordata; class Aves; order Accipitriformes; family Pandionidae; genus Pandion; species Pandion haliaetus. The sequence goes on from VYZV01045358.1 coordinate 116,092, forward strand.
TTTTGGAAAGCTCACCAGATATTGCCACTCCAGCAGGATGCCTCCTTTCTGCCTCTCTAGAAGACTGACCACAATGAACCAGCCTGGGAGTTCTGCCTGGGACTAAAATATCAAATATCAGAGGAAAAGAAACAGATGAAAACGTGAAGGAGTTAACCTAGCTGATAAAAATACTTAAATTGTCCCTAGCTTTTATTTACCTCCTATTCCATAAGCTATTCTGCACCATTACATGACTTTCTCCACAGTTATGCCGGGCACCAGGGGACTGTAGGTATTACAGGCACGTTCATAAGGACCAGTCCTCAGGGATTTGGCTATTTTTTATCCCTGACACTCTAGACTGCAGTTACCCAGGGGAGTAAGGGAAGTGTGGGGTGCTCTCTGAGTAGCCTGTATAGACTTCATTTCTCATACCTATTTGTATTTTTGTTTCTCCTGCTGGAGAGCTATTTTTTTCAAGCCAAAGCGGTAATAATTTGAGCACTTTTTCTGAATCTCCTAAAATTTGATTTCTCTATAAGCAGGCTTCCAGCAATCCCTTGGAAAAGGAAAAGTGGAGGAGAAACGTGTCTGTTCTCTGTGCAGGAACTTGATCTGGATGCAAGACTTCCCTTGGGAAGAAAAGGACTCAAAACTCAGAGTTACTCCCTCCTGCACTCAAGTCTGAGAAAACGTACATTCCACTGGCAAAAGTCGAGATACCCTCCCTCTGAGCAGTGATCTTCCCCAGGGCGAGTGTAACCAACTGAGATTGGGCACTGCAACAATTGCTCCCAAGGCCAACCGCCCCTTTCTGGAAGGACGGATCTGGCTATTGCCAAGTGTTTAAGTGGCGATTAACCAAGAGTTAAATTGGCACAATATTCTGAAACAACACAGGGTTTGAGAACTTTAAATAAAATGAACACAGAGATGCTTGAAGGTGAGAAATCAATTGGCAATGTATCTGCGTAACAGGTAGCGAACTAGGATTTCTAGTGAGGTATGTAAATTATAATTAATAATAATATATACTTGTCCTATTTATGTGAATTTTCTTGTATTTTTATCAGCCCAGAACCTCATTTTATTTCAAGTGCCTTTGAATTTTCAGCAAATTATTTGTGATCTGGGACCTAAACGGAGTACAGACATACAACTGCCTGATTTTCACTTATGCAAATTTCCTTTTTAGACTCCAACCATAATGAAGAGCATAATATGATTTACATTTGAGGTTGTTTTATAGAGTGGCATAAAGTAGCTTTCACACAAATAAAACACAGGGCCACTGATGAAAGAGGGACTCTTCACTGCAAAATTAAGGAGATGCATAAATTCCTGGTGGGACTTTGATTTGAGAAGCATTTAATCTGAAAAGTGGTCCAGCCAATTAAATGGCTTCTGCTGAATACCTTACAAAATGGTGCAAAGAACTGTAATCAGTTACAAGTAAGTCTGTCTCTCTGCTAATGTGGATGCTGCTTCACTGACACTTTTGGAAACCACTTTAGATTTCTTCCTCCTCACCTTGGCTTGCCAGCAAGGTGCTGGGCAAGGAGCAGATGTGCTCAGGCGAGAGAGATGCTGGAGGACGCTGGAGCAACACAGGTGACGCCAAGTCACCACCTGCATCCGAGCTGGCCGAAACCGAGCCGTTTCGGTACTTGGATACTTTGCCTCTCTTCTAGGCTGTGTAAGACAGTGTTGATCTAACTGGAAAGCCCAATGCCAAATTGCATGGTTTTGGTCATAATTCTGGCAGCCATATGTTCCCGGTGGTGGTGCAGCTCCTCAGCCCCAAGCACCCCTGCCTGTACTGGGGTGGCTGTTTCCAGCCCAGCAGACCTGCCTGCATGGCGAAGCAGCCTCCCCTAGTGCTGCTTTCTTAGTGCTGTCACTACCAGCCCTATTGAACATGCTTATATTTGGATCACCTTGACCTGCAGCTGTTTCTCCCTGTGTTCTGTTACTCAGACTATACATGTCATTGGGGTGGGGGATATCAAGATATTGCATTGTCTGATCAGATAGAGTCAATATAGGAAAGTCTAAATGTACACTGAAGTGGAGCCCAACCAGTAAGCACTGGCACAACCATCTCATTTCACACTTTGCGTAAAAAGGGACACTCCCATTTTAAAAAAGGCCAGGAGAGCAATACGATGGTGTGGTGGTATGGAGACCTGTAAGGATGGTCAGCGGGGAGACCCCGGCCAAGGCACATCAGTGGAGCTGTAGAGGGATACAAGGATCTCGTCTGTCGCGGGAAAGGCTTTGAGCACAGGGATTATGTGCCTGTTGGAAACAACGCCTTATGAGTTTGTTGTGCTTGTGCATCTGCGACTGTCCGTCTGAAAAAGGAAGATCAGATTGAAATGGCATCTAAACTTAATGTGAATGAAACAACGCCCACAATGATAATAAATAAACATCTCCTTGATCCAGGTTTTATGAATAAAAAGGCTATTTCTTTTTAAATTAGCCCCAAAAAATAATTGCTGACATTGGTTTTTGCTCAGCACATAAAACTTAGCCTCGCGGAGGGTGATCAAATTTAAAATTTATGAGCAGTCAGATTAAAAATAGAATCAGGTCAATGGGAGTGCTTCTGAAATGCTGTGCGTCAAAACACACAGCTGATGGCACGGTGGACCCTCGCTGCTGAGTTCAATAGCAAAGCAGGCACTCGAAGCAGAGGCGTCAGTGCAGCCAGTGCCGTGGCAGCGATGTGCTCCGGCCGTGCCAATGCTGGCTCGCACCAGGGACCTCAGCCACAGGGATTTGGCTGGCATGGGGTCTGTGGGGAACAAGTTGCAAAGCCAGGAATGCAGCACGACGTGCATTTATGGCTGCTAAATGAGGGTGGGAAAGAAGAGGTTTTGCAGTTTAATTTGCTAACCCTCAGGAGCTAATTTGAGGTACGTGGTATCTGGTTAGGAATGGCAGACAGAACAAGAGACTCATGGCAAGAAAACAAGTGATATGTTGTTCAGAGTTATAATAGTCAAGGAAACAGGTATAAGTCACTGTAATTGTATTAACATTAACATCTCTTCTATCATGAAGGTCTATCTGTCAAGTAGGACATACAGCACTCTGAACAAATGCTTTTGGAGGGCAATAAAACACAGCCTGTTGCAGGGGCTCAAAGCACAGAAAACGGAGGAAGAACCGATCTTACACCTTTAATTAACCTTTCCTGCTGCAACGAGAATGTCAAACAACTTCAGTGTCACTGATATGCTAACAGAGGAAAAAATAAACATTGATACAAGAATGAAATACAGCAAAAGCCAACCTTCCCTGACAACTTCCAGGAGCACTGAAAGAAGCTGACAATGGAGGCAACGCTGGGTTATCTACAGCAAACAGGCAATTTTTTTAAAATTTTATTTTATACTATGCAAAGAGGCAGATAACTGAGTTTAAAGGAGTCACACTGTTAGAGCCAGATTGTGATCTCCACGGCACGCGTCGTGACAGAGCATGTCACTGCACATAGACGGCACGTCCGACTGCCCATATTACATCCTCCAGAGCATTGCCTTCTCCGGGTACCAGCCCCAACCCACCAAAAGGAACCTGAAAAGCTCTGCCAACATTACAGGTGTACTTCAATAACAATATAAGACTTCTCAGCTTTAAAAAGAAAAATTCTTAAGGAAAATTACTTTCTTTGTTTCAACTATTCATATAAAACGTTCACAGTAAGTGGCTTTCCCTAAAAAAATTTCACTGCCACGTGGAACTGCAGAGCCTAGCTTACAGAAGGCAAGTTTATTTTAAGAGATCTGTTTTCAGTACTAAATGGCCACCAAACACAAGCTATCCTTGAAAACTGCATACTTGTAAACTAGTAACTCATGACCCTCAGGACAACAAGGATGGTATTTTAGTCAATTATCTTTTAAAACCAGTAACCAGCAGAGGTGGCAGGCTAACACGTCTCCAGAGGGAACTCCTCTGCTCACAGGAAGAAAAGCAGATCTAAAGATAGTTTCCAGCATCACAAACACTCCTCTTCCCATAAAATCTTGAGCTTCTTTGCTGAAATGCCATCTTGAGTGTGAAAACCAGCACTAGCCACGGTGGCAGCTTTTGTGTAGGATCTGCAGTCCTCCAGCAATGGAATCCAGACTGGTAAATTCATTACAGTAATTAGATCGTAACTTAATATATGCTATGGTGGGAGTATACCAAAGGCTCAATTTACTGCTTTGCAAGGAAGGCAGGTTTGGCCGTGGGTTGAGCAAAACTGTAAAACTGATGAGTCTTTTCATTTACTGCTCACATGGGAAAAATCAGGAGAAGCATGTATTGTTTGATCAAGAGAAAAATAAATCTTCAAATCTTTAAATTAACAAAAGAAAAACCAGTTTGAATCAACCCCAGGTTCTTTCCTTAACATGAAAGATTTCACTTTGGCTTTGCTATTTCAATCCTGTTTAAAAGAAGTGTTCATTTGAACTGGAAGCCCCAAAAGTTCTGACTTCTAAATGAAATGTATTTCAGAAATATTTCCAATTTTAAAACATCCTTATATGCCTTTTTAAAAAAAAAATTACATTACTTACCAAATTCAATCCAGTTTTGCCAGGAAGGCTAGTTCCCAACTCTTTTTCTGTGGCAAATTTACTATAAATCAAAAACATTCTTCTCATCTCTGGAGTTCAACCCAATCTTCCCTGCTGAAAGAAGTTGGGCCCTCAGGAGCATTTGGGGGAGAAAACACTGAATTTCTCTCCATGTGTTCAATAAAGAATGACACACTATTATGCTCCTGAAGATGGTGAAGATGGTAACAGGGTGCAACAAAACAAAGATTTTTATGATGGTGGGGAGGTGTCTGCACGTCTGTGTGTGGGGCATGTAACCTGCAGCCTTCTCCCCTCCAAAAAATATCAAACAGAAACTAAGTACCAAACCAACAGCTCTTTTGTACCTCTAAAACCCCTCTTTGTGTCTCTCATTCACCTCTATGCAGGTAAACCACAGTAACTCAGAACAGGCAGAACTTTCCCCCTGGAAGCTTGGTTCATCTCCTAGAAGCATTCAATTTACTTTGCAAGATGGGGCTGTTTCCAGCAGAAATAAGGGGATGGGCAGACACTTGTATCAGGACTAGAGGTACTAACGCATCTTCTACTTAACACAGAAGGTCTATGAAGCTGAAATTTTACATTTTTATTGTGCCCAGATCAATGGCTCTGATTCCTGTGTAAGAAGAGCAGGTGTAGGAAGTCTTTGGGTGAAGCAGAGTCTGCTGGCTCCGACAAGGTTAAATCCCAACTTTCCAGGCTGTGCAACCAGTGAACCCTCTTGAAAGCAGTCATTAACTGGTTATAAGCCATTAACATTTATTAACACAAGCTGGTGCAACACATATGTAATAAATCCCAAGTTGTAACCATGATGAGCCTCCACCAGAATACCTGCTTTACCTTCACAGCCACAAGAAGGCAAATGAGGCATTCACAAGTGTTTTCTGCGTTACCATGCCAATGTCCTTCCAGCAATGCACTTTTGCTTCAACTGCTCTGATTCTCAATTAATATGCACCGTTCAGACAGGTTTTATTTCAAATTACACCCTTTTTGAGATGTGCTGTTTGTAAAAGAAAGTAAGTTTCAAAATACCCCCCAAAACGACTTTCTCACAAAATATTTACTGCATATTGCACTTGACACAATAAAACTCCCTGAAAGGAGGCAGTCTGCTTACCATAAAATGTCAGTTGTCCTCGTGCCACATTTTTCCCTCTCACATTTTCAGCTACACACTCATAGAGTCCAGCATCTTCTTGTTGAAAATTTGGGATTTCAAGAAGTCCACTTGATCTGTGTCTCCTGGCTTTTCTGGGTATCTGTTTCCCATCTGCTCTCCTCCAGCTAATTGTAGGAACTGGGCTAAATAAGAAAAATAAAGCAAAATAAGACTCGCAGAAAAATCTATTGGTCTTATTCTGATAAGCTCTCATTTGATCAACTTAACACCGTTTCATGTTTGAGGATGACAAAGACATGGTCAGTCTGAGGACTCTGGCACAGGATCTGGAGCAGTTTTATTATGGGTGGCTTATATATAATATAAATATACATATCTATACCAATGGTGTATCGCTCACATAGTCTTAAAAGCAGGAGACTCTGTATTACTAAAATGATGTTTTGACAAAGTTGAATTTGGGGTTCTGCTGTGACAATACATCCATTTTCCTACCAGTCCCACATTTTGATTTTGGAAGCGTTGCCAGTGTTTACTTTAGAAACAAGAGATGCGTTATAAGTGTTGCATAAGACCTCAAAATAGGAGATGCACAAAGACATCTTTACAAGACAAGTTACATCTTCTCTCTTCCTTGGGAGTTTGCATTTTTGGTGAGCAAAGCCCTTGCTCCCCAAGTCTTTTGTCTGTTATGAATGCTTGCAATAAGTAACGCCTGCTGAGGAAAGTGAATGATTAGGAAATCTGGCAAACTCTGCAATACAGCACTATGAAACTGAGAAGCTGAAGCAATAATAATAATAAAGGATCTAAACTTACTTCCCCAAGGCAAAGCACTCCAGTTTCACCGTTGTTCCTTTTGCAGATGGAACTGTTTCTGGGAACTGCACTTCTATTTTCGGCTCATACTCTCCCATCACCCCTGTGAACATAAAATAGATGCTAAGGCTTGGTTGAATTTTTGCAATAAATTCACAAGTGTTCCTGTGCTAGCACAGAGCTGTTCTATACATCATTACTTGCCCAATTAATCCATTCATTTTAAACATGGCCTGTTTCTAACAGCCGTGTAGTGTGGGCTCTTTTCCCATTTACTGCCAGAGGAAAATCTGAACCAGCGCTCCACACCATCTGCCAAAGATTAAAATTTCTTTACGGCTCTGTTGCTTTTTGCTTTTGAATATTCAGGATTTTTGCAGGTACCTTGTGAAATAAGGAAAGAAATAACAAGGGAGGTTCACCACCTTCTAGAAAATGAAATGCGGAACAAATAGCCATTAGAAAAAGTTTTAAAAGCACTGGAGCTAATCAAGGCTTCTATTAACTTCAAGGATTTAGATGCGCAGAGATCATATACTCTTCGGGTAATTTCTTTATTTTTACTGCCCCAGTAAATCATGTAACATGGCAGCCTCTTTATGAAATTGTGCTTAAAAATTTGTGCACATAAAAAGGCCATTATATTCATGATAAATGGCTACGTTTCTAGTCATTGTACTGTCTTAAAACCCGCACATATAATTTCACCAATAGTGATTATCAGCTAATTGATGATTGCAGTTTAAATCTTAACTGCGCAGTGCTTCCTGGATGTTGGCCAAGCACAGGGCAGATGAGGAGCGCACGGGCTGTGAGGTGGGAATGGTGCTGGATCAGACCAGATGAATACCACCAGTATGCACAAATACAAAAATGAGGTAGCACAAGTTCGCAGAGATATTTAGGTAATTCAGGGCTGCTTATGGTGGCCCACGATGGCAGTGCTGCTTTCTGTCCCTCTGCTTTGCAAAGAGGATGCAATAAAAGCCTTTTTTTTCTTTACTTTTTCACAGTTAACAATTTTCAAGCTGAAAATGCTCAGTATGAAGCTTACATCAAGTCTACCTTTACTTGCTGACCTGTATATTACCTGTTCTGGTGCAGTAGCAGGTAACATCATCTTTCTTCCAACCCATTGATTGCAGATAAGCATTGCTGCTACATTATATAAAGAGTTGCTGCTGCACAACATCAGTCATCAAAATTAAATGCATTTATTAACAACACGAATACTCCCTCCATAGTCATGTCCTGGCCAGCACATATAGCAGGAAACCTGTGAGTCTGTGTCAACGCTCCAGCATTTACATACTATACAAAGAAGAATTACGGGGCACGCTCCTCGTTAGCCCTCTGCATGTTAATGCCGCAGCTCTGAAGGGCTGGAAGTGTCTGTTACAGTTAACATGATGGAAAATCCCCTCTCTTCTCACAGCTGCGACTTGCCAAATCTTTGCAATCTTGCCTAAATTTCTCCGGACTCCATGCTAAACGTTTGCTGGGCGAGCTTCGGCCAAGCCAAGAACAGCTACTGCCCAGTGGTGTCCATGTTTTGCTGGTATTACGACTTACTGAGATCTTTTCCCATAAGAGTATTTCCACGTTCTGCAACGAAGACCATAAATTTGGCAGAGGAAGTGCTTTTGAGGCTAGGCATCCCACGAAAACCTGACTGGATTCAGGCAGCTGCCTCGCTTTGGAAGATGCTGGCTTTCAGATGCTGGAGAAACTATGGTCTCCATCACCCTCCTCGAGATGGCTGAAGAGCTCCCCAGTGCCTGTGCCACCAGCCACCCCCCACAGTCCAGGCATGCGAGCAGAGGCAATGCAGTCCCCCCCAAAACGACTCTGCAGGCTCCATTGGCAGCCAGCTGCAGGGTGGGAGATGACGTGGCAGCCAAATAACACGGGATAAAGGGAGCTGGCCCGAGGAGCTGCCTGCCCACTGACAGGCCAGCTACAGCCCAGTAGTCCTCAACAAGCAAAATCCATGAGAATGGTTCCTTCTTCTGCACCTCCTCCACTGCTGAAGCAGGAACTCGGTCCCCTTAGGAAAACCAGGCTGTGAAGTATAGTGTGACACTAACGGGCTATTTAGGAAATTAAGGCAGAATGTATTATTAGTACGTTATTCACCTGACAGAACAGAAGACAGGAACGGGAGGGAGGAAAAATGGCTTTTTTTGCCTTCTCTTCATTCATTCCTTTTATTGTTCCTGTTTCTTTGCCTTGGGCTGGGACTGGAAAGCTCTAATCCCAGGGATGACAAAACCCCAGACCAGTATGGGAAGGCTACCTGGGGCTGTAGGACGTTGGCTCGGGCAACCGCTACAACTGTGAGGGCAGCTGTTTTACCACTGTTACTGCAAACTCTAACCACTTAAAAATCAGGACTCGTACCTGGAAAAATCACAAGGCTCCCACTGCAATTACAACCTACCTACACACACACACACACATATATATATAGGGTATGCTGCGAGTCCTGCCTTCTCAGCTTTATAGGAGAAACATCAGTGCAGTTGAGGTATCTCTATCCTAAATCCAAGACCATTTCCATGCAGACAGTCCTTATTTTTCCTGCTATTCCTGGGTGATTTAAGATCTGACTTAGCTGTGCAGGTGGAAGGGATAGGGGAGAAAATAAAAGACTAAAACAGGCACCGAGTCTGTAGCTTGGAGAACGTTTCCAGTGTCATGGCTCATCAGATGCTCTACGTGTTTGCATTTCAGAGGCTTTCGTATATTTCTTCCAATTTCAAGGCTTAAAAAACTTGCTTTTGGATGAAAGTCCCAGGAATTCAGAAGCAAGCTAATTTGTCTGAGGAGATGATATGCATTCCCTGACAACACCTGTGAAATGTTAAAGTTTAATTGGCCCATACAGCTGCTGCTGATGGTAATTTTATTCCAGGAACTATTTCAGTTCTTTCCTACTATATTACTGTTTTAATTCCGATGTAAAAAATCCAAACTGCATTTTAAAGAGGAGAAGTAAAGTACTGCAAGAGCGGTGGCTGTGAACACCTGGGTGCGTGCTCCTAACAGGTTTTGGCTGGTGTTTGCTGCAGGGTTGGGATGGCCCAGAGGGTCCCAAACATGCTGCAGTGGCAGTGGGGATGGAATCCCTGGGTACCTATGGCCCTTCCCAGGGACACGGTGCAGAAACCAGGGCCTTGACAGGGACACAGCAGCCAGGGGCAGCCAGATGATGGACACTGGTTTATTAAATGGAGGAGACAGTGTTGCAGGTTTGTTCCCTTTCTTCCCTCTCTTCCAGTCCATATCCTGCGGTGAGCTGCCAGAAGGCTTGTTTGAGAAGGAGCCGTACAAATTTACACCCTTTTTCTGTCTGAGCTGCAGTAAGTGCTACAATACTAGTGGATACCTTAGGCTTCATTCTCAGCCTTTGGTGCCATATACATTTACCTATTTATTTTATTTCCTAACCTGAAAATAGCTCAGAGTGCCCTTTCTCCACAACTGGTGCCAACTGGTAGGGTCAGGACTAACTCGCATTCCTGCAGAACCCAAGCTGAAACGCAAGCTCAGTACCTTGGGAAATCCAGAAAACCACAATATCTTAAATTTTTTCCTTTTATACACTAGCACTTACATGATGTGAAAGGGAGTGCTGCTTGTCATTCCTGAAGACCTGTGCTGGGATATAGGTGCGCATTTCCGGAGGACAGCTCCCAAACTGTAAATGTGCCATTTCGGGGACTGCTGCACTTCCATGATATTGTATTTAAATCTTTCATCCACCTGCACTGCAAGCATCCTCACCACCACAAATCCATACAGCTACATAAAAGTATTTAAACAGGGGGTGACTGCATGCATTTCTGGGAGGGAATTAAGAGGTACAGAGGAAAAATGTCCTTTTCCCAGCACATGCTGTACTTTGTACACCGTATTTATCATCATCAGATAACCTCTGTCCATAGAAGCAGAGAGTTTGAGCTCACACTGGCTGTGACAGCTGCCTCGGCATGGTCTGTTCCTACCACCATCCTGCAACCCTCTATGATATTTATCTCTCCAAGGAGGAAAAGCTGTCTGAGGATAACTAATGGGGTAAGAGGCACCTTCTGCTTCCACAGCACAGCAACAGGGAAGGAACCAGAGTTCTGTCAACAAGAGCATGTACCGATGGTTACAAAAAGCTGCTGCAAACAACATCAGGAGTTCTATAATTCCGGAGCGTCACAGCTGAAAACAAGTAAAAGAAAAGCACAAAAGGCACAGGTGGGGGAAGCAATCTGCCTACAGGATCTGATTTCATCCCCTACACCCGTATCTTTTCCTTTTACACATTACCGCTCAAAAGCCTGGCATTGTAAAGCAAGCAGTGCTTTAAAAAAAACATGCTGAAAAGTTGTTTTTCCAGGATGATTACATTCAAGTAAAATAACCATGACAAAGATGGCAGGTATTCAACGTTAAAAGCCTAAATGATTCACAACTGAGTCTACAAAAATTACTGCCATAAATTGGAGAAGAAATGTGAAAAGAAACCTCGGGGTTCTTGCGGGCGAGATTTCAGCCCAGCACATGCCGTCCTGCACACCCAGCCCTGCAGCACCGAGCCGCTCTGGGGCAACGACGACTGTTCATTAGTTAGATGAGCAGTCTGAACATTGGCTACAGTAAGAATACCCGCCATGTAATTCATACACGTATCTTTTAAAACAGTTGAAATTCTTGATATCGAACAGCATAGGGTCAGCCAAACTGTGAGCATCTGAACACCGTTTTCTTCCTACAGCTCCAGAATTGGGAATTTTTAAAGTTTTTGAGTGAGAGATTATCATCAGGCACAAAAGGAAAGAGTCTTCTCTTTTCCTCTCTTCAACTCAGTGTGGAAAAAAAAAAAAAAAAGGCTCTATTCTTAGTTCTACATGACCGGTATTCCTCTTGTATAGTATCTTCCTCCACCATTTATTTCTTTCAAAGTAATGGGGCTATATATCAACTACAAGGACCCATAACTAATTCTGCACAACAGCAAAAATATTTTGCATTTAAAAATAACTGATTTTTGAGAAAACCAGAATTTCAGAATGAGGTTGTTGTAAAGTACCTCGATTTTTTGGGGAATTCATGGAAAGTAATTCAATACGAAGCCACCCAGGCAACAGTTCAGAAACTTCTAGCAACAGACAATTTTATGAAGGGTGCATTGGAGGAGGTCAGACTGTCCCGGCTGGAACGCCAGCCTTCCAGCCCAGGGTTGAGGGGCCTCAGAGCAGCATTAAGCCCTCCGTAACTCAGGAGCTGCCGGGGGGAACAGGGGGACCCCCCACCCCTTCTCCCGAGCTGCACCAGAGCCCCTACAGACACGGCACCTTGCTGCCTGCCCAGGCGGCAGCCAGAGGAGCAGCTCAGTACATGTAAATCAGTTGGGAGAGGTACATTATGAATTTTTTTCCACTTAACTCACTAATTGAAATTAAATGGAACTGAAACATTAATTGTTGATGAGCTAGCCTCCAAGCCTACTAATTTAATGATAAAGTGTTGTAAAGGAAAAAAGCATGTCATATATATTAAGATATACCGGACGTGTCAGATATGAATACAAAGGATAAGCAAGACACATTTGCCAGTGGAAATACAATGTGCCTCACATTTTACTCTCTGCTGTTGTTCACACTTCTGAAGCAACATACATAATTTCTCTTTTCACGTGTGATAGCGTGTTATATTGGATTTTTTAAGGTTACTCTACGTGGAACAAAAAATTGAGACCTGCTGATTTTTAAAATGAAGCTTGCCTGTAATACTAATGCAATACTACTTTAAAATACACGTTTAGCCCATGTTCATCTTTCGGTACAGCCATCTTTGGCTCCACAGATACAGCAGCACCTTTCTAGTTTAACTCAGGACTGTATTCCCCAGCCCCTCAGAGGTTCAATTAAAGTTTCATATCTTTAATAAACAGCAGAGTGCACTTCAAAGGCATCGGAGAATGTTCTTGTGAATTACCTCAGGAAGGCAATCGGTCCCTGTAAATAGAGTGTGCGGAGGAGCGATGCACTGGGGTAAAGCCCTTGGCGAGGCTCTTTACAATCAGGCTGCCTAGCAATCATCCCAGCATCAGCCCCATCTCAGAACAGAAGCAGACATCGAGCTTGATTGTGATAAATGGAAACACTTTCAGCGAGGTAAGGTTTGCATAAAAGTCCTGTTAATGTAATACTTAAAAATATTTCTTTTTCAACACTGAAAATGTTAGTACGAGACAAATTGAAATATTCCTCTTTATCTTTCATACGTTAGATGACTTACTCTGGATTTAGAGGGACAGATTTACTGCCACTATGTTTACAGAAATGCAGCCTGCCCTGGAATGGAGAGCAGATCTGGCACAGACCTGGAAAAGCAGCTGTCTTCACCCCTCCCAGCCCAACCATGGCGCTTCCTCATTACTGACAATGTTTCCAAACTCCCTGTCTGCAGGAACCATGTTAATGTGAAGGGGATGGCTACGGGCAGGAGGCTGGCAGCAGCAAGCCTGTATTTTACAAGCAAGGAAATTTTGTCAAATACCACTAGGTGACAATGGATCTTCTTCTAGAAGAAGTTTCTAACAATGCATTTCTATTTCTGGAACAAACATCCTAACTGTTATCCCTTAAACAGACAAATTTTAATTAATTTTAATTGCAAATTTTTTTTTCTTATCTACTTAAAAATGACGACGATACAAATCAATTGTCTGTATAAATTTAGAAATCCTCCTTTGGTTTCTTCTCGCTTTTTTGTATTCTTCCACAGCCTACTAAAAATAGCACTAATTCTGCTGGGAAATACAGCCCAAGCTAACAGTTACGGAAACAACAAAATGCTTTTGTTTGCTTTTGGGCTGCATAAAATGAGCAGAACTAGTATATCCAAACTCTAAGATCTATTTTATTTCCCGTCTTTGGCCAAGTGTCACCAGGTTTTTCTTTTATAATTATTGCTTGATACTAAGAGTTGTTCCAGTGGTGGGAAGCTCAACCTTGGCCACAGCATCATAAACCTCACCACTATCTGAGACTTTGAACTACAGCTAAAGCAGATGTCTCCAGCCTCACTGAATCTCTGTGAAGGGGGAAATCTCTCCCTTTACTCTGATATAATTTCTTAATTTCTGGGTGACAGGCAGTCAAGGAAAACAAAACAAACCCTCCAACCCCAGCGCCCAATTCCCCTCCTCTAAGTCCTACCATCGTTCCTGAGGATGAGCGGGGTGGGGGGACCCAGGACCCTGCTGTTGGTCACCGTGTTCGTCACCACACATGTGTAGTTGCCCACATCCGAAGCTTCTACCTTTGCGATGTACAAATTCCCAGTCTCTTGCGAAACAAAGCGGCGATTGTCCTGGTGCACGAAGGTTGGGTACTCGTTGAAGATCCACGCGTAGGTGAGCTCTGGAAGCACAAGGTACCACCAGCGTTAGTGACAGGATGCACATCCTCATGGGCCACAGTGTGATGCTGGGCTCCATCCCAGGTCAGAGCTGGAGCCCCGAAAATGATGTTCTCCCTGCCCCCTTCGATTAGGGAAATTGGATGTATCACAGCCCATGAAATGATGAAAAAGCTAACATTTTGCAAGTTCTCATCTTTATGGCTACAAATACAGACTTCCAACTGTGACACTTCTGAGCCTGCACAGGGATCTAATATTCTTGTTGCTCCTTCAAGTTCTTCCAATCCAGAATATAATGCATTTTACAAGAATCTCACCTTTTTGTCATGAACACTTCAGCCTGACTCATGACTTTTTTTTGTCTTTCTTATTTATTCTTTTTCCTTTAAAGACAGTTTGGAGGAGGATCTGCCGAGCTGTGTTATCACACACTGTATGTCTTATTCCTTTGGAGTTTCTGAATCAGCAAAAAACTGAACACTAAATTAAGCAGCTGTAATCTTCTATATGACTAATTAGACAGTACTCCATGTTTTATAAGGCATCTTTGGAAGTTATTTGAGCAATAAAAAAAATAAAATAAGCGAGAGAGATGCCGCAAGTGGTTGCAGAGTTTGTAAATGAGGTTAATGCAACATAACCCTATTATATTTGCCTAAGACTAATGCCTAAGCACCCTGAAAATGCTTGAAGAATTAAAGTGAATACAAGATTGCTGTAGTTTTCTAAGGGAACACTAATTATACTAAAAAGCGTATTCTTAGTTTAATACTCTAATGAGTCATAACTGCAATTGACCTCAACTACCATTAGGTACTTTGGAAAATATATTCTGCCCTCATGTTCCACTGTTTACATATATAAGAGGCTGAATGCAGATTGTTGGCTTTTATTTATTTATTTTTAACAACAGGATTATAAAATGCCTGCTTAGACTTTTAGGAAGATATGATAATTATGTTTATGTGGGAATATCTAATCATCATATTTACACATGTGCATCTAATTATAAGTAACCTCATGCTGATGTCAAGAGGATACTCAGAGCAAACAAGGTACCACTTCTCAGCTGGCTTATTATTTTCTGCAAGTAGTTAAGTTTTTTTTTAATTTACTCTTGGTGAACAATTATCTTGTTCCTCCAGAAGCACCCAGCAATAGGTAAATAAACATCACTGCCCCGGAATACACAGAAGCATTTAAATTTGAGTGAATCTTCACACAGCAGGTTTCCACCAAAGCCCCCCGAGCTCTACAATATGACAACCTTTTGCATTGACTGTGGAATGGTGAATCGACCACACGTTCCTCAGAAAAACACAGAACTGGGAGGGTCTTTCTGAATCAACAATCCCTGTCCCATCCTATCCTTCCCCACGAGGTTACGTAGTCCCATTCATAAATATACCCTAGAAGCAGCAAGGGTTTTGGTGCCTACTTTTCTGTTGTAAGCTGGTATTACTTTAATTGCTAAGAACCCTCTAATTTCCAGGTTAAATATTTTCATTACTAGTCTATAGCTACATGCTTCTGGGCTAACGATGCCTTTAGTTTAAGGAGTTCTTGCCTCTTCACTGGTGAGAGCCATCAAGAGCCCTTCTGCCTTCATTTTCAAGACAGGCTTTCCAATTTTCTAATTGTTCTAGTAGCTTTTCCTAGCCTCTGCCTCAGTTAAAAGTCTTGAATATTTGTGTCATTTGAGCTGAGTGCCAGGTTGGAAACCCTGGGTAAGCAGGTCACAGGAGGGCAGAAGACAAATGTAGAGTGAGCACCAAACAGTGGTGATCTGGGATTCCTCCACACAGAGGAACCCAATGCAGGGGGAACTAAAGAAGACCTATTTCTAGAGTGCAAAACACCATAATCTCCCCATAAAGCCGTCTCCAAACTCTATTAATTTTGCTACATAAAACTGAGGAACATAATGAAGGTCTGATGGTACACCTCTGCCTTCCTTTCATAACAACAAATCATTGTCCAGAAAAATACAACTGCCTGAATTACACAGAATTAGGTATTAGGAGCAGTCCATTATTGCTATATAATATTTAAAACAACTGGATAATACATGCTCTCTCTTGCTCTCTCAAATAACATGGGACTAATGGAATATAGAGCACAGGGAGTAACGCAGACTGGAGCATCTGTAAGTGCATTTGCTTGTGTAGCAACATGTAAATAAATACTGTATCAAACTCACTTTGATTTCCTTAGAGATCCTAGTGCAATATTTATGGCTTTTCAAACTTGACGGATTTCTTTTGATAAGGTTTCACATACTAATTGCTCTGGAAGTGATAGACAGTTCACATCCCATAGGCAATTTGTAACAACTGTGTAAACAGACACTTAAAATACAGCCTGAGATGGCTCCTGGTGACTGTGTGTGATTGAAACGTTTACCGAAGCTACAGACACGGAGTCTTTCAGTATAAAGAAGGAGCAGTAACAAGCAATTCGTGGTTCTCTAATTACACATTAGACTCTACATCCTTGTGGAATTTATTACAAACTTCTCCTTTCTAATTCGGGGACTTTTTCATGTAATTTTGCCTAATTTACAACGCTTTTAATTTCCCCTTTAAAGCACATTCAAGTATTCACATTCAGAATATTATCTGAAGATTTCTGACCCATATTTGCTGTTTTTAAAGACAAGCAGAAACTCCACTAGCTGCAATTCCACTGCCAGCAGCAGAGCACCTGCCTGGTTATCCACTGCAAAGACCTATGTTGTACTTCGATACCGTACTTTTCATCATTGCCCTGATGGCCTGGATTTCCATGACAGACCAGAATGAGATGAAGATTTTTGGGTGGCAAATCTTCACTTTTGTAATGATTATCATCAGCAAGGACAGAAGGATGGAGAAGTTACTTGTACGTTTTTGGTATAGATGGTCTATGCGCCCTGGCTCAAGCCATCACCAGATGGAAGACATTCAACCCCAAAACTTTTCTTGCACTACTGACTACATGAAGAGCCTTTTTCATCCACATAAATCTATGCCGACGGATCACACACACTTGAGTACCTGGAATACCCACGCTACCACCACTGGCACATGCTAGAAGAAGGAAAATGGACGACTTCTTGCCAAAAGAATGCAGGTTTCTGTGCACAAGGTCACAAGTTCCTAGGTATTTGCTCTACTGGTCCAAAGCAAAGACAACAGAGATGGGGAAGAGTGTCCTAAAGTAGTTAACATCACTCACCTACTGCAAAGGAGCCCATGGAAAATCTGGGCTCATGAAGAGCAGTGGAACTAACAGGCATGTTAGCAGAAGCTTGATTTGACTTTGGCCAAGATGGATGGTGGAAGCAATGGGCACAAACATGCAGAGCCGCGAATAACTCCCAGATCAGACATGTGGCAGGAAAGCCCACTGCACACCAGCAGACCATTAACCTCTTCTCCACGCTCCCTCCCCTGCCACTGCAGTAAAGGCTTTCAGGAGAAGCTCAATCACATAGAAATAACACAGTACACTTACCATTAATATTTATGTCTCTGGGCTAGGAGAACATGATATGCAGTATGTGGCAGGCACGCTATAAGCCCCAAACATCCATCTGTGCAACACCAGGCAGGAACAGTCTTGATTCAAAGCTCCACCAACAGCCTTTTATTCAAGTTGCTATTCGCAAAGTTGGTTTACTTAAATGTGTGGCAGCAATACCAAAAAAGAAGCCAGAAGCCTTTTTCTTCACTCCTCTTATCATTTTCAGAGACTATCTCACACCAGTTGCTCCTCCTATGCGCTACAGTGAACTCTGATGCTCAGGCTACATCTGTGTTTTCAGGACCAAGTGTATTAACTACAAACACATATCCTGTATTACATACAAATATCAATGAATATTTAAAAATAGAACCCAAGTCCTCTGCCTCTATTGCATGGCTAAATATCATGGTTTTACAAAATTTAGAGCAGCCAGCAGTTGCCAGCAACTTCAGCAATTAAAAAGGAAATAAATTATTCAAGCCACTTGAATATAGATTTAGAATGTTTAAGATACGCCTTTTCAATTTTATTATCAGAGTGCAGACAAACTCTTTTCTTTTCCCCCAAGAAGAAATGTTCTGTGCTTGCCAGGGCACCAGCAGAGAAACCTGGCAGCCCTGTGCCGCACTGAAGGGGTGGAGGGCGGCTGCATTTCTGGGGTGCTGCTGCAGAACCCAGCACCTTCACTCACCCTGGGGAAAATGGGAGACCCAAAGGAGTAGAAGTTGCATCACTTTGCCTTGCTGCATGGTTTTTGCCTGTTTTTTTTTTTCTCGGCAGGGCATGCAGTCCTCCTGGGTCTGCTTTTCCTGATCATGTTCAGATCTCGTCATTTTTCTAAAGCATTTGATGATAAACTCTATTAAAGTGTGAGTCTCTCCTGGGCTGCCCCCAGAATACTCTCTGCTCAAGACAAGAAACAAAGCTAAAGACACTGTAGATTTTAAATTTTCTGTAAATGATAGCAAGTGGTGAAAAAAGGTTACCGAAAGCTGAACAGAAATTCTGCTATCGAGTAACTATTATAATTAGACAATATGGCTTGCCAAAATAATGTTCTCTGGTCTTCTGTCTTGTCACATGTATACTCTTTTGTCTTTGCCTTGTCTTTGCCTTTTAGTACAAGAAACTCTTTTCTTGATTTTTTTTTTAAGGTCTCTTCCATAAAATCAGGGCTGCCACTTAAAAAGGTCTCTGTAGCTATTATGGGAAAAGCTATTAAAACATCTAGATTATGGTAACCATAAAGCTGAATAGAAGAATGAAATTTTGAAATTAGTATTAGCCAAAAAATGGGGATCATATATCATTTTTAATAAGAACACTGTGGTACAATACACTATTATTTTTTTATAGGCTTTACTGAAAGTTACAGAGATTAATCCAATCTTTAATGATTCCTATAATTTCTATGCTATCACCTACTATGTCACTCTCAAGTTGGACAGGTGGGAACTATTTTCCAGTGTGAAACAAAAGATTTGCAGCATTTCCTGTAAATCTTGATGCATAAAAATTAGGCTTATTACACATGGCAAGAAACAAATATGAAATTAAGGAAATTAAGAAAATCCTCCCTTCATAACAGTCCCAAGCAACCCAAACTATAATTGCAGGAGTAGAGCATTTTGGAAGAGCAGTACATAATTTTGAGACATTTTGAAATGAAAGGTGAGGCTCATCCCAGTATGTTATAAACAACAATTTAAACCCAGATACAGTGAATACAGTAATACAGTTCCATGAGTTAGTTAGGTTTGCACTTTCCTTGATCATGGAGTTCCGTAAAATTATGATTGCTTTTTTATTTTTTCAGATGCAATTTAATCCTAAGTATGGGAAGTTCTAAAGTTTTGCTGTTCATTTTATGCCATACCTCTGTTTTCCCTGTCATAGATGGGGCCCTTCCAGATAGAGCCGACAGCAATAGTGAAGTCACGCAAACTTTATCCTGGCTACTGCAGTGCAACCGATGGTAGTGAGGAAGTAAATCTAGCATTTTGCTTTTATACGATTTAGTACAGACACATGTTTCTTGGCTCTGTGTGCATTGCCGTCTGTGCCTGCCGCAATCTGGGCTTCCATTAGAGAAGCTGATGCATGCATGAGCCCAGCCCTCCTTCACCTTTGGGATTTGCTGCACTCCAGGCTAGGAAGTGCCAAACATTCACACCTGCTATTTATTTTATGTATTCAGATACTGTAATGACATTTTGCCATACAACACCCCAACCATACCTCATACCCCCGCCCCCAGTGTAGTTCATAAAAGCCATTCACATGGCAAAGTCATATCCAAGTCTGGCCAAGACAAATTTTCACTTATACAGATATAGGATAATGTTGCCCTGAATGGAGTGAGGGAAGAACCTGCCCATGTGTAGCTTCAGCTGCCTGTGATGAAGCCTGGTGCAAGAGTTTACCCTGGCAGAACACGACTGCAGTACAAACCCCGTTAATACCACCTTTGTACAACTCTGTGACTGCACCCCATGATGGGCTTGAGTGGGTAATGTCTCTGTCAATAGCAATGTTGTATAAACTTCATAAAAGACTGATTTTTCATGAATAATTTGTAGACTTCTCTTTTTTTGCTCTGATTGCTTGCATTCCTTGGCGTTCAAATTTCTCTTAAGTGGTATTAACAGGGTGTTTTGATGGTTACAGTAAATCCGGGCAATGATAAAGCATAACTGATTATCTGATGAGTGTCCTGTGAATTCATTCTGTATTCTTACCTTGCTTACTAAAATTTGCTGACTGCTTGTAGGTGACATTCATAATTTCAAATTTCACTGCGATTTGATTAAGCAATCAACATTTGTAGCCCCATGAATAACATAACACGAGCTGGAAAGGAGGCTCAATGTACCACAACACGCTGCCTGAGAGTGCACTGGGGAAGAGGAAAGAGGATTATCAGGGAAAGACGAATCCCTGGTGCAATGTACCATGTACATGGCTGTCGTGGTTTAACCCCAGCCAGCAACTAAGCACCAGGCAGCCGCTCACCCACTCCCCCCCCACACCCAGTGGGATGGGGGAGAAAATCGGGAAAAGAACTAAAACTCGTGGGTTGAGATAAGAACGGTTTAATAGAACAGAAAAGAAGAAACTAATAATGATAATGATGACACTAATGAAATGACAACAGTAATAAGAAAAGGGTTGGAATATACAAGTGATGCACAACGCAATTGCTCACCACCCGCCAACCGACCGACCTGGAAGTCCCTAAGCGGCGACGCATCCGCCGCAGTTCTTAAAATGTCATACGGTATGGAATACTCCGTTGGTCACTTTGGGTCAGCTGCCCTGACTGTGTTCCCTCCCAGCTTCTTGTGCCCCTGCAGCTTTCTTGCTGGCTGGGCATCAAAGGCTGAAAAACCTTGACTTTAGACTGAACATGACTTAGCAACAACTGAAAACATCAGTGCGTTATCAACATTCTTCTCATACCTAGCTCAAAAACATAGCACTGTACCAGCTACTGGGAAGACAATTAACTCTATCCCAGCTGAAACCAGGACAATGGCCCTACCCAAACCCCCAAGGCTCCTCTCCACCCATACCAGTCATCTGCTGGCAACTGCACTGCAGTTTCTGGAGGTTTTGACCATTTTTCTCTTCACAGTTTTATTTTAATAGTAAACCCATGTGAATTATGCACTGTACACACTTTTTGCGGGGGCCTACAGACCATTTCATTGCCCTGCTAGCACATTGGATCAAATTTTTATCTTCTCTTCTTAAATAATAGTCAAATAATTTAAAGGAATCAACCTGGATGCAAACTTCACTCAATAATTCTCCCCTTGACTCCGTGTTCTGCCCTCTCCATCACACAGGGCCGTCCAGCTACATCACACCACAGCTTCTGTGCCTTGAATGCAAAGAATGATGAATAATGAACTAGATTAATCTAAAGTTAACAATACATTTTTTCATGAAACTTCATTTGTGCTAAACCCAACAATGCAGTTAGTCAGCAGCAGTCAGTCAACTGCTTGCACACAAAGAAATGTGCTGTCCTTGCCAGGTGGGACAGGAAAAAAGCACGTGCCCTTCATCTTTGCTAATAGTAGTGGATTGGTTTGCAGAATTTGACTTGGAACAGTGTGAAAGAGCCACAAGTCACTGTTGTCAGTGGTGATACGGTGATGATGGGAATCATCATAAAGACACGAAAACATGGAAGGCAACGAACAGACTTTGAGAAGTCATCTCTCCACCCCGAGGCATGGTAACTATGACACCTCTGAGATTTGTCAAACTTTTTCTTACAAACCTCCAATGACAACAGTGTACAACTTCTGATACAATCTAACAGGGCACAACACACACCAGTGGGGAAATGGGACTGTACCACAGGCTGCAGTGCTAGCATCTCCTGACCACGCACTAACAGTAATGGCAAGTGGCCCCTTTCTACTTGGGGGCCCATAATTATTCTTGTAAACGTAACTGTGCCCATGTGTTTGTTAGTGCTGGTTTATGGTAACAGAAAAGCTGGATATACGTGTACATGGCATGTACGTTAACAAGTCAGAAGCGTGTAAGAATGAGGAAAATGTACAAATCAGCCAAATTCTGCGTCAGACTCATCCTCACAGCAATTTGCAATGCATGCATGGCTGCGGTTGCTTCCCAGCCCATCGACTCCACACTCGCACAGTATGTAGAGCTTCACGTATGGGTAATTAAAAAGGTGAGAGGTCTTCATTACCTGGAGCCTAATCAATAATCGCCTGTATCTGCTGCATCTCCATTTTTCTGTATCTCTAAAATAGTTAAATATTTGATGGCTGTACACAATTCACCTGGCTTATCTCTTGCAAACAGCTTCCAGCCCCAATCGATGGCTGACTACACTGGCTGCCATGGCACCGGGAACATTAATGACTACTGCACCATGCCGTTGGGGATTTCAATGCAATTTTAACTTGACATTCCCTCAGGGAGAAAAATTAACAGCAGCCTTTATCTATGACTGAATAGAAAATATTATGAGATGGAGTCCCATGCTGCTGTATTTACTAGAGTTAAATACACAAACCTATTTCAGAAATGTCTGATGGGCAGCAGACACCCACCCTCCTGCACCTCCACTATTCTAGCATGCAGGCTGGCAGATTTTGGAAGAAACTATAGGATTTTTTTGTCTGACAAACTTCATAAACTGTCTTAAAGAAATTTACAGCTCAGCCTGGCCTTGCCTGAAAAGAAAACCCACAAACCAACCCAATCTGTATTTGTCATAAGAGCTTTTAATATCTTTGGAGAACCAGGCTCGGTGTTTACTGAAACTGGTGAACTTTGCCCAGGATTAGATTTGCTGCCACTTAAGTTTCATGCACCTCTGGTTTTAACTTAAATTTTTGGAGTTAGGCTCAACCCAGCAGTGACCCAGCTGCTCTTGGACAAGGCTCTATGGGAAGCATCAGACCATCCAGCCATACCCCTTACCAACAGAAATGTAACCTTGAACTGCACCAACCAACGATGATGCTCCGGACACTCGAAAAGTTGGGTTGCTGGGCCTGCCAAAAGAGACAGTGATCCATTGAAGAAGAGAATTATGAATTGAAAGCTTATTTCTGCCACGGAAACTTCCTGGGAAATTATCAGATAGGCAATCCTGGAATGAAACAACACCATCCCTGCCATAATAAGAGTACCCATGGGTAGTCATGGCAGCTAATTTATGGTGAAATAAAGATTTCAGGAAAATCTTAGCGAGCACGCAATGTAACATACCATGTAATTACATCAAGCTAACCTTAAAAAAGAGCAACAATGCAGAAAGCACTCACAAGTGGGTAAATAACTATATATTTGCTACAACCTTTACCGCTACTAATCACGCAACACCGTACTTCTGGAAGCCAGGAGACGTGTCCTTGCTCTCCTGTGACACCAATTCAAGCCTAGATGATTTCACAGCATTTCCCACTGAGCAATGTATAGAACTGTATGATGCTCTCTCTGTTTGTAAGTTGATTTCAATGAGGGAATTCCAGTAAAAAGAACAATAGCTTGACATGGACCACAGAGTGGCATCAACATCCTTCCAAAGAAACACTCATCTTCACCTGACAGCCAGAGATAAAGTACCTCCATGGCAGATACTGTCAGTAGCAAATGGAAAGGAGAGAGAGGAGAGATTGGCCAGAAAAAAAGATGAAGGGCGTTGGACTGAAGCTGCTAATTACTTATGGGCAAACATTAAATGAGCATAAATACGCTGTAAGCTGGGCACATGCATAAACGATGCCTACACTGACTTTTAATTCTACACTGTATTCTTGCTGCGCGAGATTCTATCACTTATATTTTCCAGGCTCGTTCTATGTAAGGTGCTACACATACTGCCTTAAAGAATCACTCACAGATTTAATCCATCCGTTTGTTTTCTGTTTAAAGTCAGAGAGAGTTAGGCTAAAAATCTTCTTTTTTGTGCACTTGCTTCAGTCAAGCTAAAGGTCCCTGGGATTGTTTTAAAACATATTTCAATGTGACCTAGCTAATCCTTTAATACCAGCTTTCACTACCTTTGATCAGCCTCTTACTGTAGCTATAAGAGATTAGATCAAACCTTTAAAGGAAGAAAGTTGGTTGCAGAGAATTTTCTTACTGCAGTGAATTAGTATTATGATCAACTCCAAGGCTGAAGTATCTGGCCCAGCAGTGTGGGTGGGATGTCCTTTAGCAGAAATCTCTGCAGGGACAGGCACGGCTATGTGATGCTGTGGCACTTGCCTGTAGTACATAGGGAAAAAACTTTCCCTTCACATATTTGATCAGATAAACGGTGTTTTGATATTTACCAGCTGAAAACAGCATTACGGTTGCACATTTAGACATTCTCTATGTATCAGGTAACAGAAAATGCCAAAACCAATACCCTCATTTATTTCCCAACAACAAAATATCACCCCCATAGGAAGGAGTGCTCACACACCCAGCACTATTGACTTAAAGCAGTATGTGCATTCAGGGATCTGGAAAGCCAAATTTGATTGCAAAAGTGGAGATACATCAATGCTGTGTTTGTGTCAACAACACACTTTCTGCTATGACCATCTCAAGGGAGCTGAAAGTAGATGAGCCTCCCTGGCTGCTTCTGAGAGCTTTGTCTGAAGGGGCCAGCTAAAGCTGAGTTTGGAGGGTAAGGGGGGTTGCAACATGGTTAGCAGAGCCTGGGAGCTAGACTCAGATCTCTAATTCATTTTATAAAGAGATCACAAGGTGTTACAACTTTCGATAAATGCCTATTGACTGAATTCTGTCAGACAACAGATTTCACTCATCTTTAGCCAGCCTGTACCAGCTCTACCCCCTTTCAATACCATTTCAATCTTCATTTAGTGGCAACTGCAACTGAACAGGGGAATAAGCCACATGACTAGCTCACAGATGATTTCTTTTTAAACATGTCATGAGCTGTCACTGACAAATAAAAAATCCATTAATATCATGTTCCTTATTAATTTCGGTATTTCCAAGGTCTTTACTGGAAAGTTGAGCCTCTTCCCTTCTGGCTCTCTGGGACGGCAGCATGTGTTTACAAACCCCAGACGTCCTACCTCACTGCCTGTGATGGACCAGCTGGGGCACGAACTTAAAATAGTAGGTAGTTGGTAGGAAACTTGCAGCGGTGCTGACACCGAAGGTGATAAATGACGTATACTGGTTGAAAATTCGGGTCTGAATGACAGTGCCAACGTCTGTTCTTGACTGTGACTCTTATTTTGCAACTCTTGCTCACAAAACCCATCCCTGCTGAAATGAGGCAGATCACATACACCAACTCAGGTGCTTAAATTAGTGTAAAGCTAAAATGAGCTTGGAATTTGTGTTACTGGAAATATTTGTAATTTCATAAATTTCTCAATTAAAACAGCACTGCATGTTCTCTGTGCTGTCAGAAATATCAAGCCAAAGCATTCCCAAATTAGGGAAGAATTTATCCTTAATCCCTTATCCTCAAATATGTTGATAAACTTTTGCACAAACTGAATCAGCAGTTTTAGAGAAAGGATTATGTCAGATTAATTTTAATCTAATCCATTTCTATCTCCTGAGAAGCTTTTTACTTCTTGCTTTTAATAATTTAAACAGTGACTGTGGCATAGTATAAAAAATAAATGATGGGAGATGCACTTTAAGTGGAAGTTACAACTCTCAATCACTTCTTATTTAAAT
Source organism: Pandion haliaetus (assembly GCA_013401275.1). NCBI lineage: Eukaryota > Metazoa > Chordata > Aves > Accipitriformes > Pandionidae > Pandion > Pandion haliaetus. The sequence continues at coordinate 141,754 of VYZV01045358.1, forward strand.
GAGAGTTTCATATGCCTGATTTTAAGTTTAATGAAACACATTTTTGCTGAACTGTGATAATCCTGAACATGTGGAACCAGACGCAGAAGAATTACACCCTCCTGAAGCTCCCAGAGCTAGTGAGGAAGCCCCATGTCTGACTCACCTGCTTTCTAACGTGGCTACGGAAAGAGATACCTCGGATGGATTTTGGGCTGTCAAGTTGCTAACAGATTCAGATATTTTTGATGCTACACGGCTCTGCTTGTGCTCTTCATCTCCCACATGACTCCAATATGCACGCTGCATCTTCTTCCAGTGTGCAATACCTAGACAAATCCTGTTTGAATTTCATTTTTTACTATTCCATGAAAGACATGTCTGAGCTGCTGAGCCCCAGCTCTTGGGGAACACCACCCTACTGCAGCATTTTCCTGTTTGTTTGGAAGTCGAGCCTTCCCTCCACCATTCCCCACATCCTGCAAGCAGAACTGTCCATGCACAACACTGTTTAACTCCTGCCCTGCAAACCAGAGAGGTCTGCAACACCTCCTGGTTCTGCGTGTACCACATCTGCCAACACCAACCCCACTGCCTTTGCCACATTCAAGTACGTCGAAAGCATCACTGTAGTGCTAATGCAAAATATTTCACTGACTCCTTTTTCTTTCCCAGCCCCAAGTGACGGTTTACCTGCTCATATTTTCGTTCCAACCTTTGGAGTGATCCACGAAAGGCTGCTCAGTGACCTTGCAGCATTGTGACCAATAGTTGAACCAACTTGCAAGCAACCAGCTTAGCAGATTCTTTGCTTGTCTTCCTAGAGAAATGGAACTTTTACAAACATGTTGCCCACCCATCTCTGAGATACTCCTCTCTAAATTAGTTTCTCACTAATTGGAACCAAATCTGACCAAGCAGCAAAGGCTTAAGAAGACATTAAGATAGGAAAGAAAGAGGAAACTATTAATGCCTCTATAAGGAGAAGTTCAGCACTTTGGCAATCTGCTTGGCAAAAGGCAACTGCCTGGGCCTGGGCATATGGGCTGTGCAAGAAGCCCATTTTTAAAAAGCTCTAGGCATACCACACTGGAAGAAACTGCAGGAAAATAAAAGCTGAATATTAAGGTTACTCTAGTGGAGTGGAGACATAAAATGTTCCAGGTTACCTGCTATGTAAGAATTAGGATGAGGATGCCACAACAAATACAGAAAAGTAACACAACTTGTAGGGTTGAACTTTCCATTCCTCTGAAGATTTTTTACTAATGGGAATGTGCCACAAGAAAAAGATCTGGTACTGAGAAGCTGATTTAACACTTAGGGGAACATGTGCTTCAAGGCTTTTGCCCAAAGCAATTCTGAATTGGTCACCCAGCAGAAATGCTAGATGCATTCATGCAGTGGCATAAATGTTGCAGAGCAGGCAGAACAGGCTAATGCTGCCTGGGCAGAATGAAATAATCCCCTGCTTTTAGGTAGACGTTATGTGGAAATGTCCTTGGCCTCTTTGGCTATGAGCTATTTCTAGAGTAATTTCTTCCCTTTCCATTACCTCTGTCAAGGTTGACTGTTTTCCAAAGTTTTAACATAAACTTCACTTAATGTTGACTGTAAGGACACCAATGGAGAATATTACAAATGTTTGTTCCCATTGATAGAACAACTTCTCTAAACTTTTATTAATAATGTATTAATTCTTCATAAGTGACAAATGAAAAGGCAGCGTGACAGTTTTCAAAGAAGAGAGAGAAACAACTGTAAGATTGGCACTATAGGATAGGGACTAAAAGGGCACAAATACTTGACAGCAACTCAAGAAAATTCTGTTCCAAAGCACTCCCTGCTGAGCAGCACTGCTTGGGGAGTGAAAGCCTCAGACATTGATCCTCTGATGGTATGAAAATGTCTGATAACTGCATTTTTCCTTCTGCACTGTTCTGATCAGTTTTCCCCGTTTTTCTCCCCTTCTTCCTTGTACTATGCAGCCGGGGCTGTATAAGCACGGGAGAATATGAGATGTGATTTGTGCGGTAGATTACTTATGAGACGAACCCCTCAAACCATTCATCACATAATAAAGGCCATCAGCGATACTTACAGCCAAAACATTTTCACTGTTTCCAGCCCATGAAGTGCCCATCATCGCTTTAAAAAAAAAATAGTAATAGAAGGAGAGAAAAACTGACCAGACGAGTAAGGACGCACTGATCATTTTTCTGCAGAGCACAGACGTGGTCTTAGCACCACTGTAATCAGTAAAGTGCTTTCTGAAAACATGTCTGGTGTCTACACTTCACTACCTACCGTACAGCATGAAAGGCTGAGATTGAGATGAAATCAGAATTGCCATCTCTTCTGTCAAATGCTAAAATTTAGTTAGTTCTACTTGATTAAGCTGTGCAACAGAACTAAAAGTTCTTCTAGCTACTGGGAAAAAAAAAGGCAGGAGAGAACAAGAAAACCTGAACACATCCATTATGTGAAAAGATGTGAGAATAATTCTCTGTCAACATTTCAGCTCACAGACACAGACTCCATGGCTGTGTTTCCAACAGGAGTAATGGCATCAGATGGGAAAGAGTTATTTGAACAACTGAGCTTTAATGAATCCCCTCCTCTTTGGGAAGATGGACTTTTACAAGCGCATTGAGAATGTGGGCACTGCGGAGAGACAGAAAACTTACCTTCCTTTAACTCTTGCCTTTGTTCAGCCAGAGGAACACGGTTCCCAGACGCTCAGGAAGGTTGCACAACTCCGCAGCAAGGAGCAGAGGGACAAGGTGTCCCGGGAATTGAGGTTCAGGACTAGGAATCATGTTGGGAAGGTTCAGTGCCTGGGTCACCAGGAAATTTGTTAGAGGCCCTAAGCAAGTGGGCAGGAGAAGACATGTCCTGTAGAAACATCAGCAGGTTTCCATCGGCGTATCTAAGCACTTTGCCATCTAAAAAAGCTATCAGCTGATTTAGTTGTTGCACAGATTACTGAGATAAATTAGGAGTGAGAATAAGTATGCCACAGATGGGATGAGTGGTGGTATGGGCTATGGACAGTCAGATCTCAGTATAAGAAATACCTCTAGGGAATGCAAAGGGAACACAAAACTTAAATAAACAAGCAATTGAGAGATCATTTTCACCAGTTCTCTATGTACATTCACCATTTCCCACAGCACTTGGAAACCCCAATCTCTAACTCTATAGCATTTTCCCACAAGGGCAGGAAGGCAAATGTCATGAGAACATCATGTATATAAATCTTTCTAAAGATGAACCAAGTGAAAACCGGACGGGAACTGAAGGAAATCTTAAAAGACAAGTTCATTTATCTTCCCAAAGAAGGGAGGGAGAAGGATTTACAGACTCGTTTGTTCTGCATGCTTATGGGTATGCTACCAGCCTGTCAAGAGAAATGTGCATAACCTTTCTAGGATTGTATTTCTTTAATCTCTAGCCTCACAATGAAATGCCAGGGATGTTAAAGGTATTTGAAAACTGTAGCTGTTAAAATATTAACTAACCCTGCCCTGACTATCAAATAAATCTAGTAAAAGTGGCAGCTAAATGACTCAGTTCCCACAAACTTAAATGAAAAGAACTATTTGGCACAAAGGAATATTTTGGCCTTAAAATTTGGAGATAAAGTTAGAAGGACAGCGACCTCCAAATACTTCCCAGGCTTATCCCCTATGGAATGCAACTTATATTCAGAGCCCTGAGAAACAAAAGCGAGTGTTTGCTTTGGTTTTGGGGGATTTTTGTTTGTTTGTTTCAATTAAGTTTATCTTAGCAAATAAATGTATCTTGCCAATTAACAATGCTGATTAACAATACTGAAAAAAAACCAAACATGAAAAGCTAACCTGCTTCCCCCTGCAAAGCTCCTCTCAAAAGGAAAATATTTTCACCAACAGCTTCAGTTGAACACTCTATTTTACATTTTGAAATGCTTCATGGTTTCTAAATATATCTAAACATAATAAAACCGCATAAAATGGAATGAAACACCTTGGACAAACCAAAGGTTGTTTTGGTTTTTTTTCTTTTGTTTTGGCTAGCAATGACTCCCCGCCCCAGTTGATTACTCCTACAGCTCTTCTGAAGAGCAACAGCAGATGGTATTGAACTAGCAGGGCTTTGAAAATGTAAAGCAATATAGCATTGTTTTATGGCACCCAAATTATAGAGCTCATCCTAAGACATGCTGCGATACCTTAACTAGTCTCATCAAAAAAGTCGTGAAAACTTTCTGATGTTCCTCCCATTTCCAAACCCGTTATTGTGATTCAAGTACTGGGGACTGCCCAGTTAACACTTACAGTAGTGGCCAGTGGCCGTGATGGGGACCCTTGCGTGTTTGTTGCAACAAAACCAAAGCCAAATTTTAGCTCTGTACGTACTTTCAGGACTTTGGACTGTTCTCTCCTGTCCACTTAAATACCTACAGCTGCTCATCGTGCCGTTACACAGGCCCTGTATGCCATGTCCCCATAGAAATGTTTACTCTTACGTTATTTTTTCTGTAGAGCCTCACAGGTAGAATTGTCGACACACAACCATCGTTAGGTTTTTGATTAAAAAAGCAGCGGAAAGAATGAGGGAAAACCCTTCACATGCAGAGTAATTATCTCAGAAAAATGCTAACAACCCAAGTAGGTTTCTACTAGTTCTTACACTGATTTAGTGCGTGTAAGTGAACAAATGGGAAAGGTGGGAAAACTGAAAACTCCTGACAGACAAGGCACCATAAATACAGCAGGACTGGCTTCAGGGGCTCAGGCATCTACTGCTCCAAGAGCAGAAAATACGACAGAAGCAAATGTTTGATTTGCATTTATTCTGGTTTTCAGTCCACCGACTTCCTGAGCTCCAGATGAACATTTATTTTCCAAATTTCCAGCACTCAGCAAGCACTTCATCATAGGAGGCAGTTGCATCCTTATGCTGCTTAACAAAACGTAACACCAGGATCCACTGACCTGACAAAATAGGGACTCCCTGCTGAAACCATGCTGCAAGAAATACACATTTCATTTTCATCTTGGTGGACCAGGGGGTAAGCCTAGATTCATATGCTGAATCTCCAACTCGTATTAAACTAAAAATTGGAACAATACATGGCGATGCCCAAATTGTTCTATGCAAGCTGTACGCAGTCCATTTTGCTGATGCTGAAAATACTTGTTAATGATTTGAACTCATCTTCAGGGTGAGTTTCTTGCAACATTTGAACAGTAGGAAGCCCTTTATTTGGCATCATTAAGAAGAAAAAAAAAAGAAACCCTCAACAACTACATGTATGTAGGCCAACATAATTTCACTTTTAGCTGCCAGCTCTTTAAATATGGATGTTTCCAAGTAGCAAAGTATTAGAGTGAACTCCAGTTGAAAGGATAAGGGTCTGGATGCAGATCGACATTTTTTTAGTAAAATCCACAATTTTTGAGACCTAGACGACCAATGACACAATAGAGGACAGGAAATAATTCCCTTCTAATTTACTATTTTTCTTTTATCAAGTCCTTTCAGTTAAGGGGGCTCTAAGCCTTGCCACTTGAGCAACCTCAAAATGGAGAAGACACTGGCACTGAGCCCCCCTCAGTCTTTCACATCAGGAAAAAATTCTCAAGCCTGTGTCTCCGACACCCAGAAGGATATCCTAAGCTCTGTGCTGAGGAACTGGCCAGGATGTTTTTTTTCCAGGCTTCTACTATTCTTGTGAATACCCTCATGATCAAAGCAACAGCTATTCTCAGATTGAATACTTTTGCTTTTTTAAAAACTATTTTTTTTAAGATTTCATTTTCAATGCAGATTGGAAACTAAAGTAAAAAAAAGTAATAATATAAAAGTATATTCCACCCCCAACAGTCCTACGCCCCAGCGTTGATCATTAATGTCCCCAGGCACTTTTTGCAAGGATGCTGACCTAATCAAATTCCAAAATAAATAACTGCATTTTCTCTATCTTATTGCCACTCACACGTTCAACGAGATATTTTTCACTTCTAACCTGAACGTTTTTTACCGTTGCACTACAATGTTAAGTACTTGCAATGTTACATCCCAGCAGCAGGATAGCGGGGTATTGGAAGGAACTGACCTCTACAGCTTTGCTTTGCAAACACTGCCTTGGACCCTAGGGATGGAAGCTGCCCATGAAACACGGCGGTTTTCTGACATCCAGCTACTTCCCAGTGATATCTGATATTCTCTGATGAACCTCCATCTGCCCAGAGCTGGAATAGGAGATAGCTGTGGTAATTGTGCAGTGACTGCTAGAGACCAAACAGCTTCAATTACACTGGGAGACATGCAATTGGCTAACGGAAATGCGATGCACACAACTGGAAAGCATTAACGTTGGAGTTGTGACTTTTAAAACTCATTCTTACTTCTAACCTTAGGAGGAAGAAAAAAGGAAGAAAAAGTAAAAGCAAATATTGCCACAGAGAAGATTAATTCCTTCAAAACAAGGGTCTCAGTCTGAATTAACTGGAGCTATTTTGACTTTCCATTTAATACTTTCTATGCAAATCGGAAAACAATTGGCATAACTCCAACCCAGCTTAGTTAGAAAATTGTAATAGTACAATTTAGACTAATTGTGGATGTAGCTCAAATTAAGATCATTTTCTAGCTGGAATACAGCAGGTCATAGATAGCGGTCACATAGGAAGTCATCTTTCATCCAAATGATTGAGGGAAATAATTACCCTTCAGTTTTCTGCCTTTCTGGGCACCAGAAATGCGCTTCCCTCCTGGTCACCGTAAGATGCTCTTTCCCGCGTACTGAACCCAAACCAGAAATAATGCCAGCAAATTTCCGGAATGTTTTTGTATCATCAGTACATACGCTCGGACCAAAACTTACCCCTGAATCACCTGAACAAATGTACCGCAATTTCCTTCTCACTGCTTACACGAACCGCCACCAGCCGCCACATCTCCACGCAAGGCGTTCATGCTGCAAAGATTTCTTATGGCAAAACAGAAAACTCTCACTAACCACAGAGTGAAGCTTTGCTAAAGAGACAAAGACAAATGTGTACAATTCCTGCCTCATCTCTGCATTGCCTGTGAAGTCTCCGTGTCCCTCTAGGAGACAGCAGCCTACTCGCCTGGGGCGAAACAGGAGGCAGCACTGCATTGCCACCGGTGCCAACAGGAGCGGGCTGGGCAGGTGGGGTTAGTTCTTTTAACTGGAAAAGGTCATAAAAACTCACACCTCAGCTCTTCAGAGCAGTGCCGCTCAGCACTCAGACACCCCAGGCCTTCCTGGACTTGGTCCGTTGACACTATCCATGTTTGTGCAGCATAATTAGTTTCGGATAGGATGAGGGCGAGCACCGCTCTTCAGCCTCACGTCCAAGGCACTCAGATCAATGGGGTTTATGGATCATGAAGCATTCCTGCTCCAAATGTCCCCTCCTTTCTTCGCTATGGAAATGAAGCTAAAAATGATGCTTCACCCACAGCACTGCAGACTGCAAATGAGTTCGTGGCTGATCCACAACCCATCTTTAGTGGTTTGTAATATCTAGCTTTGGCAGCTGCCTCATCAGATGTGTCAATAAGACCCACCTGCAGGGGTTGAGGGGCAAGCTCCATCCACCCAGATGAGAAGGCACATAATTTTGGGGAATAGCTAACACTGTAGAAGCCACTCTCATAAAAGTTAGATGCTGTGATAACGAGTCTTTTTGTGGACTTGATATCACAGATTCAAGAACAACCTTCAAGTAATGAACATCAGAAATCTGAGATACTGAAACTCTCATGATAATCTCTGAACTAAAAAGAAAACTGGCATCTGAAGTCAAAAGGCGAGAGAAGCCCTAGCTGAATAAATTGAGAGGGTAGGCATGCTTGCCAGCTGGTCAGATGCAAGCGAAGAAGCTCCTTAAGCACTTATCTTCTCCTATCAAAGCAATAAAAGCAGCCTAAGAGCGAACAGCTCACCAGGCAATTTTCATTCAGCTGATGAGGACAGACAGATTTCAAAATAGGATCACAAATTTCTTTAAAAGGGACACTGATTCATAAAAGGTGACCGCTTGTTCACAACGTACCAAACTACCCCCTGATGAAAGAGCCATCCGCAACAGCTGGTTGTTGAGCACGGTGATAAGTGGCACGACACATAGCACTTGTCAGGCACACACAGACCGTGCCTGAAATGGTGTCCAGAAAGAAGAGATGACTGACTCCCTTTCTAACACTTTTTTGATATAAATGTAACAGTGCAATATGTGTTCAGGAAGTCAGCCAACATAGGACTGGCATATTTAAAACAAATTTGTGCTAAATTGAAAGAATTGGTTTGTATTTTCTAAACATTTATACCATCCTCCCTGAAGTAAACTGCACTGAAGTACTTGCTACTTTATTTATTATAATTGGCTGTTTGTAAACTCCGCTTTGAATCTATTTCTTAGCCTACCAAATTTTGCCTTTGCCACTGAGAAAACCCTGTCTTTCTTAGTACCATTAATACAAGCTGCTTGTAAACCTCCTCACACGCACACCGGAGTCGATGATGCTGACTCTTCTCACAGAAGGGCCTTTGGCAGGTACCACATGCTGCCAGAAGAGATCATTGCAGGGCAGATGCAGACAGCAGCTATGGTAGTCTTCCCTTGTTCATGTCCTTGTTAACTACTTCGTAACAAGAAATATATTGAGAATCTGGAGAACACCAACCACTTTGGGGTTAAAATTCAGAAGCTACATGACTGACTGGTGTTCTCTAGAATCGCAATGTATTTATACAGTCCTCTTGCTGTTCTTAAAATCTTAAGACAATCTAGAGTAGAAGGTTGTAAACATCCTTCATGCCAATGAGAGCTGAACGCCTTTCCCTCCCAACCCTCCCTCCCCTGGGTGGGTGCACTGTGCCATTGACTCTCCACCCCTCAGGATAACCTAGTTTAGAAGTGTGGCTATGGAAAATGCCCAGGGAATACAGAAGAGCATGACACAAGTGCCTGAAGGATTCAGGACTGAACCCACCCAGCTTGGCAAGATCTGACACCTACATCGCTTCCCAGCTGATGTTTGATGAGCTGGTCAGGTGTCTGCAGCCTTTTCCCCAGATCCTATCTGCTCAGGCACAGTGTGAGACCCAAGCTGCTGCCTGGGTCAGTGATGGAGGAACAGGGCCAAGGCAAATGCAAGGATATCTGCACAGCTCTGCGGGGGCCAGGCGTGGGGGGTGGGACAGACCCAGTAATTGCCACGGGTGCCAGTTTCCATAACGATATGGGACATACATGCCATTGTCCCTGCTCTAAACAGCAAGTATAATGTTGACAGGTGCAAAAATGACAAATAAGTAAGATCAATCATTTTATAATACAACTATAGTACACTCTACAGAGTATGTTTCGCTAAGACCACTCTTAACACCACAGGTTTTGGTTTTTTTTTTTCCTGTCTGCTACTACAGCTTTTCCATTTCTCCATGAAAGTCAGAAATCTGCCTCTTTCTGAGGCATTAGAGATACCAGTGACTGGCAAGAGAAGGCAGGTTACGTCATTTTCTGCACAGTCTGTATTGCTGGACACTCAACAAGCCCTGACTTACAGTTAGCACCTGTCTCTGTAATAATAATGGATTTAAATGTATCGCCAGACAAGAACAATAGTGCACACAGTGGCAAACCTTCAGGGACTTTTGGTAGCAGAGTTTCTCCGTCATTCTGTCTGGACCATCAGACTACGGTTTCCAGAAAACCAGGTGTAGGTGTGAACACCAGCAGAGAATAGAGTGGTGTCTTCAGCGTCCCTGTGTAACTTGCTGGCACGTCATTTCCTCCTCTCCTACAACATTCCCCCTTGCCTCTCCCTCCCATAAAAACAGTAGGAAAAATACATATTGCCATTCCAGAAATACAACACTTTATGAGACCTGGACAACTGCTTACAGATCCTGAGTACCCAGGAGACAAAAATAGTTACAATGAGCGTTTGATAAAAAGAAATCATAATGAAAAGATGATGCACAATAGTGGCTCTGTTAGCCACCTTCAACCTTTTTGCAGAAGACACACCCAGGCCACAGAGAGAAAGGCTTCTAAATGTTGCACAAGATCTTGGCCGTGCCTTCTATATATGCACAGATTGCTTTAAGTTTGCATCAGTTCATCTCCTAAAAGCATAATCGTATGCAGTAAAATTAGGCTTCTTCTGCACTTACACCCAACTGGAGCTCTCCCAGTGCATTAGTCAATAGGACCACCCGGCATGACCCACTCAGTCAGGCTGGCACCACCACAGCCTTCTCCTTTAAGGTGTGCCATTTTAAACTTCCTAAAACATACCCTGAGAATGAAAACCTTGCAAATGGCTGCTTAGTGCTGAAAGCAAGAGAAGGAAACCGCTTTACCTCCAGAATGCGGCGGTGGGCCACACAGCAGCACCATGCCCTGGCCCTGGCGGACAGACACCGTACTTCTCGTTCTGGTTTTGAAGTTCTCAAGATCTGCCAAGAGAGAAAGAACTCAGTTAAAGGGAGTTTAATATTTTTTTCCTCATGAGAAGGACAGCAGGTTCATTAGGACTTTGCTGTGTGACAGAGAAACAAGTGAACATCAGCTTGGCAGGTGGGCTGGTGGGACCTGGCAGTGGGAGACTGCTGTTGGCAGCAACCATCAGAAGCAGCAAAAATGTCTCCACAAGCTGCAAGGCTGGTAACGGGAAAAAGGTGCAGATTTACCCAGGGCAGAAGACACGCCTACAGAAAACTCCAGCAACCTGTAACGCTGCTAGCTTATTTCATGAATTCATGAAGAATTACAGCCTTAAATAATCACTACCTTCAATTACGTTATAATGCAGTTCTGTTTCCCTTTAGGAGACTTGTTACTGATGCCTTTTCAACCCATGTGTAGAAAACCTTCCTTTCCCATAAAGAAGTCTCTTGTAATAGCTGTATGTTATCCGCAGTGCTTTAATTAAATTAAATTCCTCCTTCCACCTCTGTCCTTTTCCTCTCCTTCAGAGGCCACGCACTCCAAAAATGCAACTGCATCTCTTCTCTCCTTGCACACTGAATTCAAGAAACTTGCTATTAGGTGACGAGGTGACTGTGAGCCGAGCAGTGGCACCAGGTATTGATCAGCACCATTGGCTGCTGCGCAAGAGCACTACTACACTGAATCACTTTGGTAGCCTTTTATCTCTAACAGTCCCTTGCATTTCAATTTTTTTTTTTTTTTTTGCTTTCAGTGTAGCTGAGCTATGGTTTGGTGATTACAAACCTGTTGTCAGTGCAGTTGGGAACCAGAGAGAACACGCAGGTGATAAATATTTAACAGCAGGAACTAGTAGGAACATCATTATAAGGTTACAAGGATGAAAAATTAAGCCTTGATTTTTATCCCCTCTTGAAAATGTTTTCTGGAAGCCCTGGCATGCATACTTAAAAAAAAANTGCTTCATTTTAGAAACCTTCTTCATGGACCCTTCCAGCTAAAGCCAAATTCAGGACAAAATCCAGGCAAAAGAGGAACTACAGTGGAAGTGGTGAGTAACAATTTGTTACAGTGCTAGTAGTCATTGTGGGATTTCCAGTACAGTTCTGCCATACCCTTATGCTGTATGCTACATCATTCCTGGGATCTTATTATTACATTATTTCATCTTTTTCATTTTCATTGTGGTGGATGAATATTGTGGGGACTTAAAAAGCCTGCTGCACTGCAGTGAATTATTTGTAAAAACAAAACTAGTCCAAACCTGCCACCCTCCCATATTTCTTCTGCCCAAGCCCATGGACAGAAGCAATGCCGACCAAACCCATGTGGTGCTGCCGTTTGCGTTACGTGCTAAGGCTGCTGCATTATCAAGCCCTTTGGGCACAATGGATTCACACAGGAGTTTCAAAACTAGACTTGAGATTAAAACCAGTCCAAATTTAATCTGGGTATCAATTTAACAGCAGGTTCACCAGTGTGAGCTGTTTGTTCAGACTCTGTGTAGGTACAGGGAGACAAAGCCTGGAGTTTCCCAGCCTCAAGTCATAGTCCAAGTCTGTAACTTTGAGCAGGGTGATTTTCTTTGTCCTTCTGTTTTTTTTGGCCTAGGAAAAAAGACAGAAGGAAAACAGAAGAAAACTCCTTATCAATGAAAATAGAGAGAGAGAGAATTTTTCTGTCCTAAGTTCTACAAAAAAGGTAGAATGGCACTTTTCAGGAACCACTATTACATTCCGCTGGCCACCTGTCAGTCTCATAGATATAAATATATTTTGACTGCATACAGGCACAAGATTGGATCCCATCCTCACTAAGGACAGCTGCATGAGGAATAATAGCCTAAACCAAAAAGGACGCCTAGAGGAATAAATGTGGTATTAGGAGACATCTTCACATGAACATTATTTCCAATAAATGAAAAAGTAAAGTAAAAGCAAAACAAGTCCCAATCATCAAAGCAGATGCTTTATATACATATGTACACACATATATATGCACTAGAAAGAAAATTGCAGAAGTATTGGTAAGTCTCAGATAATATTTAATGGAAGGTTCTTCATATTGCAATTTAGCTTATTTATATCTTCCCCTACGTTGACAGAACTAATATATTATGCCATATGCATATACATACACAAAACAGTTTAAAGATTATACAGAATTCACTTTTCAGGCCTGAATCCTAAAAAAGCCATATGCAGGTCTGCTTTAGAACAGGTGAAAGAAAAACTGCAACAACTCTGAGCCTGCATGTTTAAGCCTACTTATACAGTGCTCTGGTGAATTCTTCTGCTAATCACAGGGGAGGGAATGGGAAAGGTCTTTCGTTACTAATCGTAAGAAACAGCCACCTGCTTGGTGACCCAGAAACTCTTGATTATGGCAGTATGGAGAGAAAGTGCATGACTCCACAGTTTAAATGCAAATTTAGTCCTCAAACTTTCTTTGCAAGAAAGAAATAACCCTATTTGTTGACAAAACAGATGGCTATATATTTATGACAAGAAAAGGATTGCTACAAGGAAAAGAAGCCTCTGCTCAGATGAACAACTAGGAAATGATGGAAGAATGGTCAAAATCAATTGGAGGCAGCAAAGCACAGCATTCATCACTATCACTCATAGTGCAAACTATCAAGGTTTGAAAGTCAATTGTCAATTCTAAAAAGCCTTATGCATGTGCTTAAAATCTGGCTCCAAGTAAACTAACAAGATTAAGATAATTGTAAGAAAGGCTAATGTCACATCAAACTGATTAGGTTGATTATGCTTGTGCATTCTGAAATCCACACTTCACATTTATTTTTGCAATACCTAAATAGTAACTTGAATTAACAATAATATCATTAAGATGTTATTAGTAAGACACTTCATTTAAACACTACCTTGCAATCTTTCCCAAGAAATTAGGAACAGTATTAGTGTTGTTGAACAGTTACAAAGTGTACAGATAGTGATGTGGGGATTCAAGAGGGTCTCCTCTGGTTTCACATGCTGTGTAAAGTGGACAAAACCCTTTCCTACAAAATTCTGTTCAAATGGGTGCAGAATATTGCGCTGCGATTTTGTGCCACTGAATTCTCCATACATGGAGGTAAAACCACTTGCTATACAAAAGTTAAACACACTTGCTGAAAACCACCCCACAGGACACTTCAACGCAGAAGTAGCACTTCTTTCCTCATGTTTGTTATCTTCCTCCAAGGGAAACACAGCTGTCTAGTGCCTCTCTACCCTTACCTGAAGAGTAGCTAAGAAATTATTCTCTACACTTTTGACATTAAAAATCAATGGAACAGCAAAAGAAGAAGAAAAAAATAACCCTCATTGCTGCAGAATGACTGAATTACAGTGTAAATGGCTCAGCTGTATACGTCTCCCCTGACGAGAGCATTAAGTTCCACTTTGCCTTGCCCCCAAGCCCAAAGAGATCCTGGCTAACATATGAGGATTTTTGTTCTTATTTGCCAATAAAGCAAGCCAAAACAAACCCACAAAAATGTCAGAAGACTTATTAAGCCAGCAAGCTCAATTATTTTTTGGCATACTTACTGTTACTGAAGAGGGTTTGAAGCAGGACTGTCATACCTCCATGTCTCCCTCGATACCAGCTCTCTTTCCCCTGGAAATTGCACCTGAGCAGCATTAGGTGTCCTTGGAAATCTGAGGTCTGCAGGTGTCCGGCTGCTGGACCTGCCGCTGTGCCCAAGCAGATGACCCCCATGACATGGCACAGCTATTCAGCATGTGCTGCTGCAGGGCTGGCCTCTGCTCATGTTCTCACTGTGCCATGTTTTACCTTTTTTTTGTTGTTTCCTGCTTCTTCTTGTTATATTTCACCAGGAGGGAGGCAGTGAAAGCCTCAAACAGGTTTCTCAAACATTTTCAAACAGAAGTAAGACATTTCTGTTTTACACGTACAAGCACCACCACAAGGAGACAATGCCATCCCTTGAAGTGTTTGCTAACCCAGAGGAGGACATAACAAAAACCAGTGGTAGGGAGCTGAAGTCATGGAAATGGAGATGAGAAATACACTTACTATGAATGATGTTGATCAGCTGCTGGAATAAACTACAACAGAGCGCAGTGGGTTCAGCATCCTTCATGCTTGAAGATCAAGACCACCTTTCTAGAACATGTACAAACTCTAACTATGCCTTAATCACACTTAGGAAGCAGCCAGCTTCAGTTAAACTGGTGGAAAATATGGCCAGTGATAAACAGGAAGCCCCATTACAGGGCACTGCACCCATCTAGCCTTCAGATCTAGGAAGGAGGAGGAGGAGGTCTGGAAGCCTGTGTGATAGCATGGTGGCCTGATGCCCACTAACAGACCTGAGAGTCCCAGAGTTTTGCTCCCTGGGACCTGGCAACATAGTATGTGAGAAAACTGACAATAATCACATTACAATTAATTAGTAACCACCCCATGGGGTACTAAATACCTCATAATAGAAATAAAAGACCTAGCTATTTTAGGAGTTTACAGTTAGATGTTAGACATAATGCAATGAGCACTGGTAAACAGAAGGGAGAGAACAAGACCAAGCAAAACAATGTGTGGAGGTGATAAGTTCATTAAGGTTTAGCACGCAGGTACCTTTGTGACTTAATTAAAGTTTTTATGGTGTGAATTGCTTCAATTACAGTGATCTATCATTGCAAGATCAAAAAAGAAAGGAGCTTTAATTTCAATAAAAATATTTATACATGAAACAAAACATGACCAGAATTGAGGACTGCTCACAGGAGTAAAAACTGCTTCTTGTTAGAGCCAGGATCCCTGCATGTGCTTTTGGTGAAAGTATATCCATTCAACAGCTCGGGGATTTGTAGCACTGGGCAGTATATGACCATGAAAAAATACCATTTCTATTCATAGGATCAAAAAGAAACAACACAGCATAGCACACACGAGAAGGATGTAAACTTACCCTAACTATCAAAGCAGCATATGTCTGCACGAGAAATCCTAGGTCACTTGCACCAATGAATAACTCGCAGATCAGGCTTTTATTTTAAATGTGTGATTTCACATAATCAAGATCAGGTATTTGTATGACTGCAGGAACATACTTGCATATTAT
Organism: Pandion haliaetus; assembly: GCA_013401275.1. Lineage (NCBI taxonomy): Eukaryota > Metazoa > Chordata > Aves > Accipitriformes > Pandionidae > Pandion > Pandion haliaetus. The sequence goes on from VYZV01045358.1 coordinate 157,300, forward strand.
TTTTTTGCCTTATTTAACTTGGACATTCTCTATTTAGAAAACAATTGTCAAAATTGATTAAGAGAAGCCACTGAGAAAGAAAATGTTAATGCTTTCCAATTCTGGAGTCCTGCCAAAGCTTACTGGGAGCACACAATACTAAACGAATGACTCCAGTGAAAATAAAAGAATATTGTATAAGCTCCAGTAACTCCACATTCAACATGAGGATGCAATTAGTAATGTTTTCAGTGCAAAGAGGAGAATATAACAGGGAGGTGTAACAGGAATGCAGATAGGTTATCGTGATTAACAGTTGCTCAGACCTTTACTTAATGAATGACTGAGGATGCCATTTAAACTTCTTCATCTCCACAGTATCAATTCTGGATCAGACTTAACAGACCCATGTGAGTATAAAGCTGTATGTATTTAACCTGTGAAAAATACATTGATTTGTACCACTGACACCACTGTACTAGCAATCACATGACTTGGGAAAGTCACTTAAGTTCTCTGTGACAAAGTTTGCACATCTCTAAGGATAAACTCTGCCTCTCAAGAAAGAATTAGCTACTATTTGCACAAAAACTTGACATCTGGTGCTGAAATGCGCTAGAGTGCAATACGCTATTAGCATGTGCACACTAACACCCACCCTCTAATACGAACTTGAGTGTCTTTTCTTGCATTACCAGATTTTTCTGTAACCTCCATTAAAACTCTGCCTTAACACTTAGTGATGCAACTTATGCAGGTACTGGTAAGTGATGCCAGTGATGCCAGTCTGATACAGATGCTCATTGCTCAAGAACACTCAAAACCCCAGAAGGTGCCAGCAGCAGCTTTTCAGTTTGGGTAGGGTATTGCATCAAATGACCGCTTTCCAAAACTTCAAATGTGGTTTAATAAAAGCTTAAACAATCCAAAACGATACAAAGCCCCTTAAGGCTGGGTAGTTTGTCTCAGTAAATGGCATATGGAAATTTTAATCAAAAACATACGGCTTTTCACAGTTAAAATTATCCAACTTTGGCTAGAGTAATGACAAATTTCCCAGTTTTACATAAAAAAAATCAGTCTTTACTATACAGTAAAGAAGATTCAATTACAGGCAAAACAAAACAGCTGTAACTTTTATCCTTTATTAGGACCTACTTGGGTTTGTACTCTATTTATGAAATTTGGTAACTCTTTTTCTAAGCGACCACTAGATAAGTCCTGGAAATCAAAGTTTGCTCTTTAAAAGAAATACTTCACAGATGACATTGAAGTACAAGCAACCAAGACCGTATCAGCTCACTTTCCTGCAAGTTCCCACTGCACTGGTAGGGGCAGTGTAATAATATTTGACCTCTGCTTTTTGTACTTATATCCCTTCTCATTTACAGCTCCACTGACTGTTCTATTTTTAAGACCTCTACCCAAGCAGAGTAGTTACAGCATTTGTAAGTGAGGCCCACTTGGTTCCCTGTTATTGGCTGTAACGTGGAAATAACTCAGATGCTGAACTTGGTGTGCCCTGGAAACCAGACCGAAACAAGGAGGCTTCCCTCAGGAGGCTGCAAGTCTCAGGTCATTGGTGATTTGACAGAGAGATCCCTATTTTTTATGAGCGCTAAGCTCTGTTTTGCCTGCCTTTGTTTGCTGGAGGAGGGTTTCCACGGTTTGCCTTTTTTTTTTTTTTTTCTTCAGTTTTTAATTTTTTGAATGGGTAGCATATTTTTAGAATCCAAATTCTGTAATTATGCTGGTTCTGAAATTAAGAGAGAACTCTCTATGCAAGAGGGCTATTTTAGAACCATTAAACAAACCCCAAAATATTATAGAAAATTACATGAATAGTAAACGATTCAAATTTATGGTGACAGGTGTCTGCATGTCTCTTAGAAAGCCAATTTATGTGACTATATCATGTAGAAGGAAGCACTGCTGTACACTGCCTTGAATGGCATACTGTCAGAAACTCATACACCAATAGTGAACCCTTTGTCATTACATTTAAGGTTTTTTTTTCCTAATGATTAGAAAAGCAGTGTCAATGCTGTTTTTATCTATTATTCTTGTTTAACTGATATGAAACTATTTCTCCTTCTACTATATTCTAAAACATACATACATCAATCACTTCTTTATACATCACTGAATTTTAATTTCCAAAAGAAAACACGACTAATATTCAGGCTGAGAGAAAAAAATGTTAGTTGCTTTTATGCTGCTATATTTTACTTAACGTCTATCTCTAGAGACTTTTGTAAAGCCAATTTGATAACACATCAGTGTTACTGCTCTAGTGAGTCGATGTTAATGGCAAGTAGCTACCAAAGCATAATACCTGTATCTGTATGTCTATCTATATCTTCAAATGGATCATTATTCCTACAGAGTGAGCTATTCAATGAACCTTGACAGAGGATGTATATGCTTGAATGAAAAACAAGGGATTGTAACACAGGACCCCAAGAATACAACCACGAGATGGAACGAGATGCCTCCAAGCTGTGAGCACAACCTGCAGCTCCTCCTCACCAAAGAAACACAACCCAGGACTGAGCAAAAGAGGGTTTGGCCAGAATAAAGAGAACCATGAGCAAGAACACGACCTATATAAAACACATACAGTGAAACTCAGACATAACAGAGACAGAAATCAATGAAGAAAAAGCAGGTAATACAGCAGTATGCAACTGTATGAAAATATCTGCAGTCACTGCCAGGCAGGGGGAAGACCCCCCCCCCCCATGATCTCCTAAGAAAGCCCCTCCAGAGGCAGGCAAGGAGCTGTAACTGCCTCCTCCTGGGAAGGCTGAGACCACCCAGCTTACATCCAGGAGGAGCACAGCAAGGGAAGAGGGTAGATGACACCCACATGCTAGGCTGCGTGCGCCACTGCAACCGTATAGCTACTGGGAATTAGCAGTAACTGGGTACTACGCACTCTAGCCTTAGTATCATTGTAACTGTCCTAAAAATGTCTTTGATTAGGTGACTAATACCTTCAGTTAGATTACCAACAAATCCTTGGATGAGCATTTCAGTGTTTCTTTTAGCCCGTATATATTGCCGTATATATTGCATGGGGTGTTTGGTTTGGTATTTCACCCTTGAGACTTGGTTGTACTTTGGATACAAGAAACTCGAATGGTTAAAAATGAATCTGATAATTTAAGAATTGACAAATTAGAAAGCTAAAACTTGTTCACTGGCAATTTTGGGTATTTTGTAGTAGCCAAAACACCACCTTTAGTACATATATTAAATGAAGTTCGAAGCACCCATACAATAGGAAGTAATGATATAGGTAAGGGGTAATTACCTCTTTCTAGATATGAAATGCATAATCCACTTATGTACACAGATACAGCCAAGACACCTAACTATATTTTCAAGCATGACTTAAGAGATTTACAGAGCATAATGGGGTTTGCCTTCTCATACCCATTCTATAATTTTAAGATGATCCCAGCAATCTAAAATTTAGAATGATGTTTAAGGTCATATTCAGTCCTTGAATGGAAGTCAACAGGATTTTATTTTTCTTTATTAAAGACCACATGACTTATCTCGATGGGAATCTGAATGAGTTGGCAATGACATCCCGTTGAACAAAAAAAACCTGACCAGAAGGATTGGCCAAATCTTCCTGGTTCAGACTGAATAAAGAACCTTCTACCAAGAGATAGCTTGTATGCCCTCTTCCAAATTGTTTTCATCACATTTGCATAACTCTCTACATACAACAGAGCATACTTTCACATCCTGGACAAAATACACAACCAGATGGAGACAGAAGTCATTTGCATTGCTGCCCACAGAATAATATGACTTCATTGGCTGTAGACTATAAACTATGCTACTTTGGCCCATAAAATAGTCTTGAAGATGCAGTTCTAGTGCATCTCAATCAATTTCAGATTTTAGAGGACATTGGTTTAAAGAAATCATGGCCCGTCTATGTGAAGGCAGGCTGAAAGCACTTTAACTGAAGACTAGCACCCACAAAAGCACTTTAACTGAAGACTAGCACCCACAAAAGCATTAAAGCTTTTTGCTCTCGAAATACTTGACAAGATTTGCCTCCTGATATTTATGGCTCTAATATCTCTAAACACTGCCTCTATAAAACCTGTGCCTGACTTTTTAAAAGCAGGGGTTTATGTCATCCCTTTCACAAATACACAAGATGAAGTTCTGCCCATGTCCTTGCTGTTGTGTCAAGACTACACAGCAGGCTATGCAGTTCAGAATAAAACCCCCTTTGATATGGAGCTTAATAGAATTTTAGTTTAAGAGCTGGTGCTCTAATGAGTAATTTTGAGAGTCTCTAATTTCAGAATTAGTGACAAGTCTGGGGATTAAAGCTTTCTGATTTGACCTTTAGAACAGGAATTTCACTGGGATTTCTACTTCACTAAGAAAAAAAAAAAGTTATAGAGGAAAACATCTTGCTATTTCCATACCCTGCCTCTCCTTTGGAAAATATTTTTGCTTGGACTTTATTTATGTAGGCATTAAGCAAGGTACTGCCTGTGCATCTTTACCAAGTGGCCAGGTCCAGTTTGGACTTCTAGAACCTTTCCGTCCCCTGATCTTTCTTGCACAGAAACTACTACCATTCTCACAAAATGCAAAAATTCTCAGATGAGCCTTTGCCATGGGGACATCTGCAGCTGGATGATTTTAAGATGAGGCTACTCTGAAGGCTCAACTTAGCTACACGATGAGAAGAGATGTGTGGCTGGAGGAGTCGCAGGTCTGAACTCAAACCAGACATTCTCAGAGGAGGCACGCTGCCTCCTGCCAGGGAGAAGGGCTCGCAGCTTCTCCCGTCTGAGCCAGGAGTGAGCTGTAAATGGCCATGCTTGGGTTAGGAAAGGAGAAAGCTGGTGCGTCAGAATGCAAGCCAAGATCTTGTTTTTCTCCCAAGCCCTCCCCGTCACTCACATCTTTGACCTATGTATCATCTTGGACTTTGACATCTCTATCTGGGTTCTCATACTGAAACTCTGTTCAGATTTTGCCAAATCTTTCTGACCACCATCTATCAAAGAAAGACCTATTTGTCTTCCTGCATGGCTAGCATTCCTCCTCAGGCTTTTACTCTTGCGTCCCAAAGACTGCGACAGCTTTTCCTTGAGCATTACCAATGCCGCTGGCCAACATGCAGCTGTGGGTGTCATGGATCCTTGCACCGTGCTCAGACCGCTTTCTCCTTCCTCTGTCGCACCAAGCTTGTCCTCACCAGGACAGCTCCTCCTGGCACACTCTATCCTCAGCACCTTGCTGGGATTTGATCCTTGCTTCCAAATAGGCAACAAGGCAGCCCCAGTGCTTTTTGTGCCTTCCTTCATACCACTCATCTTACAGGGGCTCTTAGCAGTATCTGCACCCACTGTTCTCTTCCCAAACACCCACTGTTCTCTTCCCAAATCAAATCACTCTTTCTATGATGTTACCAAAAAAATAAAAAAGTCCTCCTCAACTTTATGTTCCATTTCATAAAAGCTGCCTGTTTACTATCCTACAAGAAATATTTGAAACGTTCATTTTGAAGCAACTCTCCTGCTTGAGACAAAATGCTGAAGACTCAGAAAATTTTATTTTATTACTTTAATCTGGAAAATCTGGACAGACATTTCCCCTTGGGTTGACTTAAACAGAGTTACTTCACTCTCAGAATTTTTTTATATTTTCGTAGAAAAACAACGTGCTATTCACATACCTTCTTCCAGCACAAGTGACTTTGCGATAGCCAGAAAGCAGTACTCCTGTTGGCATCAGGAGATACTGCACAGCCCTCTCTCACTTCATAGCTGAGCATTAACACTGCAGATGCCCGAGCATTAACAATGCAGATGCCCGACACGTTCTCCACCAGGGCATGCTCCGCTGCACCTTCTTACTTCATGCAGCTAAATGAATGCAAATTCAGACCCCAAATAATGTAAAATAACGTGACGCAAGCTCGCTGATCTAGAAGTTTCAAAGAACAACTTCCCTCTACTTGACAGAAACACAAATGAAAAAGATGCCACAGAGATCCTGATCCTCAGAGGGTTATCTGGTGGTTCAGCTTGCCTATGGAAATGCACATTATGATGCTAGGCAGCGACTCTTAGACAGGAAGTTTTTTTCATTCTGTTTATCTCTCACGCCTAATGAATTATGAAATGGCAGTCACGTTTGTTGCAGACAGGAAAAGTAACATGGGACAACTTTTGACAAACATATTTAAAGCTCCGCTGTCCTCTGCATGCCAACACCGACTCCCTGGTTTTGCTTTGCAGAAGTAAAATAGGAAACAAAAAGCAAATCAATGAAAAAGCAGCCACTAGGATAAAATTGTTCTGCATTGGCCTTACATGCCATCAACAGGAACAGAAATTTTCTTAGAGAGTCCACCTCTGGCCTTTGGGTATAGTCTGCGCTTGACCAGGGAATCCTGGAACTGCTATTTTCCATACATTTAAAGACAACACTGATTTGCATTGATACAGAATCAGTAAGGATCAACTTAAGGATAATAATTATTTCTCCAAACTTAAGTAAATAGCATTATTTCTTTTGACAGACCAGGGGATTTAGAGCAGAAAGGGGAGATTACAAGCAGCATCCTAATAACTGAGAAAATAACATAGACCTCCTGACTCCTTGTCCTATTCTCTATCCACCAGACATAAAAGACCAGAAAAAGTGATTACAGTATGCCACAAAAACATATGCTTACAGCTCTTCAAACGTTTGTGCCACTCTAGGATCAGTTTTTGCAAGACCCCTGGAAACATTTGTAACAGGAAAGAACCCAGACCAAAAGAAGCTTTAATTGCAACCACAGATGTTTATGTGGTTTGAGGCTCATCACGGATCACCTGGACAGCAAGGGTTCACAGTCCTGACATACCCCAGTGTCTGTAACGGAGAGAGCGAGTGGGTGGAGACTTCTTATTATGGAAATGATGCCCCAAATTCACTCCTGCATGATAAAAGAGTCTAGACAACAGATGCATACGTGAAACCATGAGCAAGGACCACTGCTTGGGTACACAGCATACCTCTGCCCTGGCTGCTTATGACTATATTGCAGACCAAGTCTCTACGGGATTGCTAATAAAAACTTCAAGATATTAACATTTGAAGGAAATATCCTTATGAACTCTAATAATTATCCGTAAGTCAAGAGGGAAAGATTTCTTTTAAATTTATGAGTTTGCAGTTGGTCAAATCCCATTTTGACTTTTCAAGAAAGTACGGTTCAATCTCCCTGAATAACTGAGTTCCCTGAAGGGTCACTGCACTCTTGAGGATACTGCTTTATATTGGCATCTGCATTTCTAGGCCGTTTCATTTATTGTCAAAATAATAATTTAAATTTGCAATTTATTTTCCTCTCTTATTTATGCATCATTCTAGCTGTCACCAGAGTAAGCCAACTGGACATTAGTGATTTGCAGAGGTAAGACTGTACTCAATGAAGGTAGCTGGGCTATATTCTGAAGTTACGCCAGAATGTCATCTACATAGCTATTCAACTGTTCCTACTTCAGCTCTAAGAAAAAATGCTCAGAAGACTATTCTGTAAATATATTCACACTCAGGGGATTAATACTACTGCTAAGGTCACATTAATATTCAACATATACTACTATACTCATTCTGGCTTTTAGCCTTCAAAGAGTGAAATAGATGTCAAATGATGTGCACTGATTCTCCAATAATCTAGTGGTAAGCAGCCAAAGAGTCCACCAACGGGAACCACCTTGCTGGTAACACAGGCAAGTCACAAAGGCTTCAGGAAAGCGAGAGAGAACAGGAAATTTTTGCTGCTAAATAGCACAGTATCAGATCTTGCACAAAGCCACAGGGTGAGTAGAGAAAGAAAGACAAAGCCTTGCTCTCCTTAGCTTACTGTGGGAGCTTTACCCCATTTTCTTTATGACCTATGCATTGAGCATATAAAAAGAAGGGTGGTATTAAGTTAACAGGTGAGATGTCAAAGTGACTGATTAAGCCTATGGTCAGAAGATCTTCAAATGCAGAGATCTACTCCGTTTCAAAGTGGAATTGTCCCAAATACCTGGGCTTAGAACCTGAATACTTACTGCTTCCCTCAGAACATCAGAGAAAATACGAAAACTCTTTTTTTATTTCCTTCCAGGTCCAGTTGGAGTTTGCCACAGCACCCTCACATGATTTAGCACAAAGATAATTTCTCAAGACTAGAGTTTCACAAAACAGCAGAGGTTTTTTCAGAGAAAGCTTACATCATTGGACCTTGGCACACTGGGACCAAACTGGCCCATTTAATCGTTCACTTTAAACAAACACCTTTATCTGCACTTAGTTCTTAAAGATCCAGCCCCTAGATATAAAAAATACATATATTTTGAATATATTTTCTTTTACATATTAAAGGCAAAATTAATAAAAATGGAGAGAGACAGGAAAAAAGTGTCAAGCCTGTGCCTTGCTGTTCCCTAAATTTCTAAACCACAAAAGAAACCATGGTGCTGTGACCCACCTGTGATCGTAAGCTCATTGTGGTGCAATGCCCAGAGGGCTGGTGGCAGTTCTCCTGCCCGGCACAGCAGCTCCCAGCCACAGCTCTCTGACACCTCCCTGTGCCACGCTCCTTGCTCTCAGCAGCACTACTTCTGTATGATATCAACTGAAATACACTTCTGAAATAACACTGCAGGTTTACAAGATTACTGGCTTTGAGAGAAGGTGCACCGATTATTTACAAATGCCCTGCCACTGCTTTAAGTAATAATGTATTCATCTTATTTATAAACCTTGGGTGGAAACAAAGCAGGTATAAATCCTATGGTTCTATTGTAAGTTAAGGGTCCTTCTATCACAGATGCAAGTAAAGTAGGTTATACATTTATTCTCTGCTACATACTCCCTGTTGGTCCGATTCATCAAAAAAAAAAAAAAAAAGAAAAAAAGAAGAGCTTATGTGAGGCTTAGCCTAGTTTTCTGCCCATCAGAGACTGCGTGGCAAAGGTGCAGAGTTTGTGAGACGGTTCTCCAACACTGACAACTGCACTTTGCACAGCTGAGTTAACATTTTAGCAAAGGAGGGAAACATTGGGAAACGTGCACGTAGAAAAATTCAAATAAATTTGCTTGTTCCCTTGTTAAAAACACACCCTGCATCACACCACACCCAGTCCTGGGGGCCCAAGCAACAGGAGTGTCTGATTTTGGGTAAGACCATCAGGTCTTCTATTGATATAAATGGTATTTTTCCTTTAAAGGTCACCAGAGGAGGAATCAGGGACTCTACATGCATACAGGAAATGACACTCTTGAGCCAAATTTGTCGTAATTAGCCCCAAATCTCATCTGACGGCCCAGACAATTTTAACATTATAACTTTGCAGAAATGGGGACACCACAAATAGCTTGTGGCCTACTCTTATGAGGTATGACCTGACAGCTTCATGTGTATCACAGTGAACGGAGGAAAACAGGGATGGCTAGCACGTCCTAGCCACTTCCGCGGGACAGGGGAAGCCTGGGAAGACAGGGCCTCTGGCAGTGGATGGAAGTGCACATGCAAGGTCCAAAATAATGCTTTATTCGCAGAGTTTCAGGAAATACAAAATTACTGTTCCTTTAGGAAGAATGAAAAGTTTAGGGAATATCTCTTACCAGAGAATCTGTACCAAAACAGATTTATGTATTGGACCCAGAATTTAAAATGGTTCCTGTATATCCGGACAATATTATAGTGAGTTTCTTAGTCTCCCTGGAAACTGGAATAGGAAGCCAGAGGAAGCAGAGGCAGATCCTCTGCAGCACAGTGAGTGCCATGTCTTGCTGCCGCAGAGCCACTCCTGTGCACCACAATGAAACCCTCTGTCTGGCCTGGACATGCAGAGACTCTGAAAGGCTTCAAAGGGAAAAAAATGAGACAGCAAAAAGCGATTTTGGGGTATGTACGGGGAAGCAGGCCACATTAAGAAAACCACTTCCTGAAGATGTAAGAAAAACTACGAAAATTAAATTATTTAAGCTACATTAATTGGCCCTGGGTGTACGCAAACTCCAGTTGCTGGCTGGGAGTGTTATCTCTGAATCGTGACCATACACATGGGAGGCAGTGCACTGATGAAAATGCCAGGAAAAAGTGAATTAACCTATGGGAAGAGCTGCAGATTTGAAGTCCAGACTCTGAAAAAGCAGAAGGGGTACGTGAGCAAGAAATAGCCAAGCGTGGTATTTCAATATTGGGGTGAAAACGAGCCTTGGAGCACGGGCATGCAGGTCCTGTGGTGGTGGCTGCAGGCAGGGGCTGCTCTGTGCCAGCAGGCATGCGTGCTTCCCCCATCTTAGTGCGGGTGGGCAGCTCCCACCCAGGATGCTAAAGACTCCCACCCAAGTACCTGGCAGGGGCTTTTCAGAAGGGCTCTCACAAAGAACCAGAAAAAGGAGTCAGGAAAACGTGCTGAACTGGGTTTCTGCCCTTCGTAAGCAGAAAATCCTTGAAAAAATAAACTTTCTAAAGAGGACGAGCACAGACGACCAATGGGCTGCTGAAGGATGAGCAGAGCCATACACACCCGTCATCCCAGCTGCAGTCCAACTCCGGAAAAAAACAACCCAAACCCTCCGTCTCCTTAATTTCCAGGAGGTTTAAAACACATCATCTTTTCTCAACACTCAGACGTTAGTAATCACTGCGGAAATGATTTAATTTGCGTGCCGAATGCCTCATTCAGCCGAGCAGCAGTGCATCGCTTCATTGATCAATCAATGCGATTGTTGTTGCACTTGTTTGTTTAGGCAAGGCAAGACAGATACTTTGGCGGTTCTCTGAAAATGTTTTCATTATTAATTGTTCTTGAAAGAATTACTTCATTGATCATTTAATCTCCAAAAAGAAAATGAATGCACTTCAGGGCAATAAGAGGGTACAACAGTAAAGAATTTAAGCAGCAATTATAATTTGTTTCTTAGCAACTAATAGCAAAAATTATGGGATTTGCTCGGGTACAAGATATAACAGGAATCATTCCAGCAATGGGAATACTGAAAAAAATTCTTTTCAGTGTAGTGTTAGGAGTAATTTTCTTTTTCTACTATCACAGTGAAATTATTTTGGGATGGTAGGTCAAAGCCCCAAAGTATTGTCATTACAACCGCATTATTACTGTATTTTCTGCTACCATTTGCACTGCACAGTGCCGAGTCCTAGCTGCTAATTCACGTGTAACAATTATTTTTGCAGAAACACTTCTATAAAACAAATTCCTTTATTGAAGTGGGGGGGGGAAACAGTTTTCAGATGCAATAGCGTGATCCCCTGCAGTTAGGAGTGTGTTCATGGTAATGGAGAAGAAAGTTAAGAGTTCCTATAAATCAATAATCCAATGGAAAATGTACAAAAGGTGTCTGAGGCTGCTGTCTTGGTTAGCAGTGGAAAGAAGCCCACTGCCAAACGCTGCCCTCCAGGCACAGTTTAATCTTCAAACACAGTAAAACAGTTCAGGCTAAATTCCACATGCAAAATCAGCCATTTTGCTTGACCGGGGCTGTCTGCACGAGGAGACCACCTTTCCCCTTGCGTCTCATCTCATCTGCCCGCAGCTCCCAGGTGCAGCACAGCAATGCTTTGCTGCTGCTGCTTCTCCAGCATCCTCGGAGGATGCCTCCCTTCAGCCCCACCATCCCCTCTCCTGGGGCCTCATTTCTGTTCTAAAAATTGGTACCTCAGCCCCCTGGACATCCCAGTATAATTTTTGCCAACTGCAGAAAATACCTATAGCATCAGCATGGACCTGTTAAATGACAGATTCACAGGAAACTCCTTCACAGAAACCATGGGTTGCTATGGGTTGGAAAGGCACTGATTTCAGAGAAGCGTCTCTGTGCAGAGCGGAAGGAAGGACACCAACTGTCCTCCCAGCGTGGTGGTACAACAATGTGCAAAATGCTAAAAACCCATGAAAAGTAGATCCCATTTCTCTAACAGGTCATTTTTCACAGACATCACTTTTGAGCAGTTTTTATAACAACGGGGGGCAAAACACTGCTATGACTGAAAAACTGCACCAATTTGAACTTAATTTTCCTCTTTGGATGCTCACTTTGAAATCAACAGCATTTGACAAAAAGGCAACAGCTACTGCATGGCTACTCACCTACCCTCCAGAGGTTTTATTTTTAAATCAGGATTACTAGAGGTAGCACTGTCTTTGTGTATTTTCAAGTTAAACTACAAATCCTGCTGAGGAGTTTAGGGCCAAATTGAGTCTAGTTATCACAGCAGGGAAAGGACATTTCATCTACCCGCATTGGGGATGGCTCCACAGAAGACAGGCGTCATCTGCCAGGAGAGCAGAGCAGAGCCTTGGACCCATCCTGGAGATGCGTTAGCTGCTGCAGGTGGAGGCAGCAATGGAGCAGACCCAGTCTGGAGACCCCTGGGGTGGGGGGCACAGGGGTGTCCAGATTGACCCTCTGCACTGCTCCTGGAGATGTGCAAAAATGTGTGGTTTCAAAGTTTTGGTGGTAAAAAACTGCAGCCTCAGCAAGGTAAAATAAATATCTAAGTTAATCTCTAATTAGAGATGTTATTCTATAGGCGCTCATAAATCATCTGAAAGGTAAGATAGTAATTGCCATTCTCTTTGCTATGGAGAGTCCTGTCTTGCCTATCCCACTGCACCAACGTGATCATATGAGAAAAGGTGTAGACATCACTCGGCAAATAAATACACACAGAAGAGAAAACCTTACATAGTCTTACTTCCTCTGAACCCACTTTCACCAGTGTTGCTCATTTTGAACAGGTTTGACAATCTGGCCCCTTTCTGCTTTACAAACCTTCAGTTAAACAAGAGCAAACCCAAAGACAGCAGACGAGTCACAAGTCATGTGGAAGCTGGCACTCTCACGGTCACCCACACATGGCAATAGATCAGGGGCTTCTGCAAAGACATTTCTGGTGAAAAGGTACCAGGCTCAGCTTCCCAAAGGCACAATCCTTTGGACATCTACCACACTCAATGGTCAGCAGAACGTGGAGGAGTAGGTTTGAAAGCCTTTGGGTCATTACCTGCACAGGGCATGGAGTACAAGCATACTCCACATGACCAGTAGTAACTGCTAGCAGGTAAGATTAGCACTATCAGAGGCCATCAATCTAAGTGAAATTAAATCTTAATACATAGTCCTCCAAATACACACTCCTGACAAGGGTCTGCCAATGTTCTGCAGAACAGGCTAGTGAGCTTCTCTCTAAGGAAGGGCATCGATGCTGCCTCGCACTGGGGACAGACAAGCTCTTGAAGCCTTTCCCAGGACTGAACTTTGTGATTTTACATCTAAGGAGATGTGGGTATAAATGCAACTTTGAGCATCTGTGTGCACTTATGTTCCATTTTGCAAATTATTTCACAGTAGTAGACATAATTTGGCAAGGAAGCTCATTAAAAGCACATCCTGCTCACGGCGTACCGCTCTGCACTGAGCTCTACCGCTCTCATGCCCTCAGCCAAGAGCTGCTCAAAACCTTCAAGTCATGCCAAAGAGAATGGGAGCTGAGCAGGCAGAACAACTTGCAAATTCATCACTTTCTGAGGGGTATGGTCCAACTCTGGTGCCACTAAAAAAATCAATACAAGTTTTATCTTCGATTTAAACGGAAGCATGAACCCGGTCATAGTAAACAGCATTAATCATATGTCTGAATGGGTGGGTACATCTCTAAACTGCTGCATCAGAGTTGCACTTCTTTCCAGGCATAACTTCTTATTGATTTCAGTGTTATTTCCAAACAGAAACTACGGTACAGTGAATAAAATTGTCAAGCTAAGCCCCATCCCCTAAAATAAAAAGCACGTAATTTATTCTAGTTCAGCTGTGTTTTTGTAGATCATTTTAGAAAAGCCATTAATAGAATCCATACTCAGAGTTTAAAGCTTTTTTTATTTTCTGAGAGCCTGTAGTGCTGTAAGGACAGGGTTTAGTGCATCATTAATCCATATCCTGTTACCGTGGCACAGCAGATTCCTCATGTTCAATTTCAGAGACAACTAGCATTGGGGAAAAGAAAAAAAAAAAAAGAAAAAGAACAAATTCGAAATGTAAATGATGTAAATGACAACTCACAACGCAAGTATTGGGGGAAAATACTAGCACTTTTATCGTAATGAGTTTGTAACCTAAATACATATTTCAAGAATTAAATTGCTGATCCTGTCTGACCTCCACAGGAGGTTGAATAGCTAGATCACAGTTTAATCTTCAGTGAAAACGCTAGAGAAGAATAATACAGCCCTTGAAGAACAAATGAACATATATTACTGATGCCCCAAGATTCAGAATTTAACTCTTAAGAGGAAAAAAAAAAGCTCAAAACCCCAGACATTAGTCTCAAAGAGACCCAGCAATAACTTTCCTCAGAAATAAAAATGAGGACACAAAAATCACACAACACAGGATCAGGATGGAAAATAAGGGATTGCTTGGACGAAGGGGGAAGCCACGGACAGGTTAAGCACTACAGTCTTGAGACCCTAACCAAATGGCTTTCCACAGCTAAATCATAATATGTGACATAGTGGGGCATAAGAGACCAAGCTGAACTGCTGGAGCTGGGTCAGAGACTGCACGAGTAATCTAGGTGCCAGACAAGGGTGTAAGTTGAAGGAAAATAACTTGATAAAAGGGAAAAATCCTGAGAGAGCAACTGAGAGCAAAGAGGTTCAAGAGAGCTCTCCAGTGGCTAGAGTAAGTCCTCCACATACAGCGTTTTAGGTTATTCCCTGCAGAAACTACAGAAGGCCATGCAAAAATAATCACATTTGGAATAAAACCACATAAAGGAAAGTAGCTATATTAAGCAGAGCTACTGCATCCGCACATCTTAGATGTCATGGCCAAAACCCATGCATTACTAATAGAGATGCCCATTTTTATTGGTTCTTGGAGGCAGAGCTTTTGTAATAAACTTAAAACACTCTGCGTGTTTCATAATTCAGCTAATTCTGATTCAATCCCTTTGATTGTACAAGACAAAATGATTTCCTGTTTTGTGAAAGCACAGAGCCTACCTTGATAAATGCTATTTTTTTTATTTTAATCCAAATGTTTCTAATTGATTGTGCTGTTTTAGCAATCTAAAATAAATTTTAGGAATCAAAAATAATACATTATTCAATTTCCCCATCATTACTGTAACCGGAAAAGAACAAGCTTTGGTTTTGAGTTCAATCTTCTTACCTAAGAATCAGCCAAACCAAATTTGTATTTGGTCAACTAGAAAACTTGAAAGATTTTTGCCAGATGTATCATTCACCGAGATAGAGAAATTAAACAGAATTTAATAAACACTCTGTATCTGAAGCAAAGATAAAATGTTAAAGGTTTCTTATTTTTGCGCAGAATTCTCTGCGTTTGCAAGCTCTTGATTAATAAGCACCTCACAATTTAAACAAGCAAGGAAGCTGATGTATTTCCACTCAAGCAGTCTGTGGCTACTGCATTTGCCAGCGGGAGGATCCTTCCTCATAGTCCCACATCCTGAACTCTGAAGCCTGGGACCAGCGTCTAAGGAGCTGCAACCTGGTACCCGGCTTGTCCTTGAATGATTGACTTCAGCAAACAGTATGACTCCAGACAAGGGGGAGTTGAAGTGCTTTGCTCTGAACAAGGATGCTTCCCAGGCTCACCCTGCCAGCTAGCAGAAGGCCACAGTTTCTAAGACAGAGCCTGCTGTGAAATACGTGGTCTCCAGAGAAGCAGACCAACGCAGTATTTATGAAGTGATCACCTTGACATACTGAAATCTGGAGTGATGAGATTGGTCTTGAGAAAGCTGTTGATTACCCATCCAGAGTGAAAACGCACCTTCAGTCACGGAGAAACACACGTAGGTCATAAGCAAATGGATAATATATTGTAAACTACAGCGAGAGACAGAGGACTTCACTCATAGTAATATTTCTCATTACAAGTCACCTCTTTATATTGTGTGAACCTGGTGTTTATTGGCATTTTTACTTTTCATTTTTGTAGCTGGAGCACATCAGCTTCTCTTACCACTTGGTCAAAAGCATCTTTCATTAAGCACTACTGAAAGCACAGCTCACCGTTACTGATAGCTTCATGTCTGGGAAGGGTATGGACTGCCTTGAACTCCTGCACGTGCATGCAAGGATATTTCATAGCAGCTCCTGCTGTAATTACCAAGCTGCTATATACACCCCTCCCAGGTCAACAGCACAGAGAAATCACAGAGATGATGGATGAATAAGTCCATGTATCTCTTCTCTGCCTTCACTTTCTCAACTACATGAGCAAAAAGATGACTCGTGGTCCTGCGTTATCATTTACCCAGTCTCACAGACTTTATCCCGTACCTGAAAATGGCTTTACAGAATTTCATATAATGCTAATTCGCATCAAGACCTGTGTCTTTTGTTAACCTTAGCTTTTGACAAGAAGCTGCAACTCTGAATTTAACCCGAAATAAATATGGAGCAGCCTGTTTTCCCTTCTACACACAGAGTTACAAAATATCACCCATACCTGCAAGTACTTGTACCTAAGTACTGAAATTCAGGACTTGTGAAAACAGTCACCATCAACTTATTCCTTATGAAGAGCATGTTACTTTATATATTTTGAAGCTTTAATTCTCCACGGAAAGGAAAAATTAATGGTGAGATCCCATTTGCCAGGTACTTTCGTAGGTGGCCTCTTTCTCAAGAAGTAAGACATTTTACCCTGCATACTACATACAATTTTAGCTAAATAATCATAAACCAATGCATCTAGTCCTCATTCACATTTCCCCTCTAAATCCAGGTGCTTTCTCTACTGCATGAACAGCTCAGAAAATACTGCACAATTCATTAGAAAAGGTTAGGAAAGGTGGCAATTGCTCTCAGTTTTTCTAGCATGCTGCAGGAACGGAGGCTGCCTTGTTACTTACAAGCAAACTGAAGCTTTGCTTCTCTGCTGACAATTGTTCCAAACGGGTTTGTTGCTACACACTGGTATGTTCCGGTATCTTGGGTTTTATTGGGATTATTGATCAACAGGTTGCCTTCCACCATGCTGTAGCGGTAATCCATACCGATGTCAATACTGGTTCCATTTAACTTCCAGCTATAACACAAAATGCCAAAGTTAAATTCTGCTAATATTAATGGATGTTCTTGAGTATTTGAAAATTTAACATGAGGTAAATAAAGAAAGATTTAAAACATCTTTTGACTGCTTATTAAAAAAGAAAAGCATGAAAATGCAAAACATTCCAGTGTTTAACTGAAAGAGCAATATCCTTGACATATATTTCAGTCTCTGATATGATTAATGTTTCTGTAGTTGCTAGTGCTGCTGCTCTTTGGAATTAATCATTCTGCAAGGAGAAGCCCCAGGAACAGGATCTTTAAACCATTCAAGTCCACTGAGGTTGTTTTTTTTTTTTTTCCCTCTCCTGACTTGCTGGCTGTTTGTTTTAAAATTTCAGAAAATTCACTCACAGCAAATGTCACAAACTGGGGCACTGAGAAATTCCAGAACCATATTGCCCCAGTTACAGCAACCCTCATCCCGCTCAGCCCTTGATGGAGCATGCAAGGGAGCCACAGCCACATAGCAGCTCCAGAACGTACAGAGAAACAGTTTGAGTATGTTTGCACCAGTGAATCAACAGAGTTTATTGCATTTAATAGTCAGTCATTTCAGAAGACAGCACGGTAGCTGAAGTCTGAGGACTCTGATTGGTTTCAGAGTGGCATTTACTTTGGTGAACAAAATGAGAAAGGCACTAAAGGAAAAAAACCAGCAGCCTAAATGATTTACAGCAGCATCATCACCGTAGTAGCATACCACTGTTTTTCTAAAGAACCCAAAGCAGCTACTAAAGCTGAAAACAATTAAGACCTTTGTCCGTGTTTATGGAAAACGATAGTTAATCTGGGAGCCAAGACTATTTATAATCCCTTCATAACCTTTTTGAACTCTTGTCCAAATTTTGCAATTGTGTTGCAATACGTAGTAATTTCCTGATGCCTGGGTTTTTTTGGGGGGGGGCTGGGTTATCAGCATTTTGGCAGACTCCAGGGGCATCATTGAGTTACACTGCATGATACACACTCTTGGGGGATAATGCTGCAGCGCGGAGATTGTGCTAAAGAATAGTTAAACATTCAACAAACCCAATGGTTGGTCTGGGATTTCCTTTTACTTCGCAGCTCAGCTTCACTTTCTTTTCTTCTGAATCCAAGGGGAAGATCATGCTGTTGGGCTCCTGAAGGAAAATTGGCCCGTGCAGTGTGTTGTCATCTGCATTCAACAGAGGGAAAACGTGACAGATACTTGATGGAATCTCCGTGTAACCAGTATTAAAATATAAAATAGTATCTTAGCAGCAAGAGGCCGTGTATCATTCACCCTAGGAAAGATGTGACAATGACACTTTTTTTTTTTAACAGCCAGATTTGTTTTGCAAAAGTCATTGAACCCACGTGCAGTCAACATTCATGAAAATGTCTGTGCACTAAACAGAGCACAGACTGAAACTTTGCCCAAAGTTCAAATGAATGGGAACGGCAAAGCTTACTGCAAATCAGAATGCTTAGTTTCACCTTTAAAAAACTGAAGTAATTTCACTGTAAATTAAAAAAACACATTATTAAATACAGCTACATGGTAAGGCGAGCCGGAAGTTCACCAGCATTTACAGCCCCCAGGAAGCCCCTCCATTACAACTGGTTCTGCCATCCCTGGATTGAAACCTCTTTGCAGTCATAGGGTGTAACTGAGCATCAGCCCCTCAGAGGGGACCCTTGGCCATGTAAACCCTTTTACATCTTCTGCCTTTCCCAGTGGTGATGCCGCAGGGATTCCCCAGACGCCAGCCCTTGTGCCTCGCCGTACTCCCCAGAGACGAAGGTCCTGAGTGCTTGGTATGAACTGCGCCAGCAAGCACACTGCACACTTGTGCACTTTGGAGTATTAAAAACTCACTCTAAACACAGGTAGAAGAGTGAAAATATTCTGGCAAAACAACCTGCAAAGAGTTCAGTAGTCATTTCACAGCAGCCTAACAGTCTGAGGTTGGGGATTACTTACAGGAGCCTTCCTTGTACTGACTTTTGTTCTTTATTTTAAAAATGCATTTTTATCTTTTGTGTTATTAACTCCTTCGTATCTTCTTTCCTCTCTCCTCAACCACTTTCAATTTTCATCTTATCAATTTATCTTTTTTCAAACCTGGAACTAAGGGTAAGCATTGCTAACAGGAATGGTCCTGAGGTATGGCTTTTCTCTGCCTGCCACTTTGCAGTTACAGGATTTCATGAAATATGTCAACATCTCTCAAAACGCCCACAAAAAGGTAAAGAACGTAAATTCCCTGCTCTCCATCGTGTTTGTATTAGACAGTTTTATCTTCACAGTAGCTGTTCAGAACATAAGGAAACCCACTTTTCTTCCCTGAAAAGATCAGCTACCCTGATTTCACCAAGACTTTTCCGCCCATCAGTGTCGATGTCTAGCTGCCTCCCCTAAGTATAGTGCAAGTAAGGACCCAGTGAAACTGCTCACAGTCATAAAGTCTTTTAGCTAAATGGAAGGAGCCTTGCTTTAACATTTTTTGAACATTTTCCTATCATGTTCTGCCCTTTCATCTTTACAGCAGACTTCTGTTCTTGCAGAGTACTGACGGGACAAAGGGCAATTGCGTGGGCCATCAGGGTGCTGCTGCTGGTACCCACAGCCTCCTCGCTGCCGAGGGCAGGGACTCGCAGGGGCGCGAGCATGGATGTCACTTTGGCCAGGCAGCCATGCTGCTGCCTAGTCTGCTGCCAGAAGTCAATCTTGATGGACACGCAGGAAATTTGTGGGTATAGGAGGTCAGAGGAGAATGAATAAATAAAATACAGAGATGATGGGAAAAACCAAAAAATAAGAAAGTAAAAGGAATGAACAGAAGACGATGCATCTTCCGAATTGGAGGAAGGTGAGAATGAATGTGAACAGCCCTCATATCCCCTGACACTGGGAAATCAGCTGGATTTATTAGGGACAGAACAATAACCCTTTACTGCAGGGAAAAAATTCTGTCGTCTCCACAGAAGGATTTCAGAAAGGCTCTGCCAGGAAGATTATAATGGAGCAACCTCTCCCCCATGTCTCCTCCCTCAGGCACCGCCACAAAAGAGAATGCACTAGGCATACAGTCATATCAGTTGTATTTATCTTTATTTTTAATTATATGTTAATGATATCTGACTGAGACTTATTTATTATTCAAAACACATTTCACATAAACTCTAGCTTTAAATTATACCTGTGTGCAATTTACTGTTGCTGGCAGAAGAAGATAGTAATAACCGTAAAGCATACAGGGTTAGATTATGATATCCTGACTTGTTTCTGAGACCTAGGGCTGCTTCACTCCTTAAAAAGTCTCATTCACTGTAAGAAAGAATATTAGAACCTGGCCCATGAAGATTATAGCTCTGAGTACTATATTAAGGGGTTTGAAAACAAGAGAATTAAAATATGTTTCAATTTATCGAGTCCTCTAATTGTAAAATACAGAAGCTGGCCTGGTGCTCAGGTCCTGTGTAAGAATCGCTTCAACTCCCATAGGCAAGGAGCTTGGTTGTTCTGGGACAGGCACAAGCCAGACCATCCCAGGTAATCCAGTTAGCGAGCCGTGCTGACTCAGGTACGTGTTGCATCAGCTGTGTCACCTGCCTCACCCCACAAAGGACCCAAGTCACGCTACGCTGTCATTTGCTGTTATTTCAATTATGGTGTGTCAATTTATATCCTATCACATCACGCTAAAGGTCAGATGCTTGGTCCTCCTCCCATGACAAGAAAATACACTTTGCATTAAAAAGTAGATAGCTCACCTACTTAAGCCAGGAAACAGACACACAAACAAATCTAAGGGTCCAAATGTGTCCCCATATGTCTAGGACATCACTTGGCTGCAGGATCAGGGCCCAGACCATTATGGTGTAGTGTCCTGGGGTGAGATGCTGGTCTTCAAGGCATAATGAAACTGGTCCACATGATGCAATGGGGTGTTTGATAGGGAGTTACATTCGTAAGAAACATCACAATCTGCCTATATAATTAGTAAGCAAAGTACAATTTAGAAAACACATCGGACAAGAGGTAGAGAACTATGAAGGCAGAAATAGTCACAAGTAGGTAAAAAGGCTAAATAACTTAATTTGCCTAAGATAAAATAGAAGCTCACAAAAGATCAAATGAAACCGCTCTCCAAATACTGTATCTGCTGCTGACACTAACTTCAGCTTTTATATGGCAAAAAAAATGCTTGCCCTTCCTGTTAGCTAGCAAGAAGAAAAGCCCTGGTGCAACTACTACTTGGCTTTCAAGGGAACAGCATCGGGTAAGGCAGGGAGAAGCTCTGAAAGCAGCTGCCAGTGTATCAGGGGAACAGAAGAGGAAAAACCTTGCAACACTGGGTAAAGAAAATTATTTTGAGTGCCTTTCTTCTTTCTCTTATTGCTGCTTGTGTATAACCAAGATAAGCAAGTCCAAACTATTTAATCTTCAGCCTGTAGAGTCCTTTTGCTAGTCTAATGTGTGATCGAAATCACTGCAGCCCAGATCCTAACACAGTGTGTGACAAGACTTGAGCCACAGTACCTTACAGAAGAGGAGGATTTGGTTCAAAGAACACTAAATAGTCACTAATAAATAAAACAAACTGCTGTCTAGATTCTTACAGACAGAAAACTAAAAGTACGGGTACCCTAAATAGTCCGTTTTTGACTAACTTATGCTATTGGGTAGAAACAGATCTCAGCTGTTTGGTGTCGGCACAGGCAAATGCATTTGCTTTATTACAGTGTCTGGTTTTGTGGGAGCAAAGTTTTACTATCCAGATGAATCTGAAATGTGAATTTTACACTTTTTTTTTTTTAAATAAAAGTGGTAATTTCATTTCTATTGCAATAATGTTCAGGCACTCGCAATCACAAAGTGACAACACATTTTTAGCTTAGCACTGATGAACGCTACTAGCTGCTTGATCCACAGAAGCCCACCAATGCCAGAAGGTGGCTCTTTCCTGAGCTTAGCAGGCTTTTCCCTTGTCCTTCTTATCAGATTCCGTTTACTAGGCTCTCTTTTGGTCATTTAATCAAACAGAACAATGAAGCAGTGCACATATGTACGTATACACGTGAAAGCTGCTCAGTTATTTTAGCTCACTTCGCTCTTTATGATATTCAGCTACTGCATAACCTGTGCTACTCCTTACACATTTGTTACTGTCCTGGGAAAATACAATAAGTAACCTTCCCGGACAAGCTAACTGTTGAGACACTCTCCCAGTGACAGATTTTATTGTTCTGAGTTACGTTTCTTTTGCTCGAGCCCAAAATGAGTTAACCCAGAATGAACACTGAGCTGCCCTCAGCTTAAGACAAGTTGCAAACAAGATTGGTTACCAAAAAGCATTTCCCCCCCCCGCCAACCCCCCCCTTTGTCAGATGAAACAAATGTACTACTGCTCTGGGTCTGCTTCCTTTGAGAGAAGCGTTTTTCTTTCAGTAAGATGCAGGGTATAGGAAATTTCAGTAGATTTCATGATTTTTAAACACAGTACGAGGGGTGTGCCCATATGCTGTTGGACAGAATGTGATAGATAATTTAGAAGAACATTCTGCTATCCTAGCTTCTGCTGAGCTCCATACTTTTTTTTTTCCTAGTGAATCACAAAATCTATTTAAAAATGCCAGATTAATTTAAATACATTACAAATGAACAGTGTATTTTCTGTGTCCCTCTAGTACCCTAAACCTGAGAGCCAGCATATCCAGTAAGATACTAAATGCTTGTCATCTTTCTGCACTTTTGAGGAATTGAAACATGAAGAACATCAGCTGAGTTTAATTCACATGAACAGGTGAAACCATTCCTATTCTCACTGAACATTAAGCCTGGTGACAGGTATCGTTACCTAAATAGAACTGCTTTAATTTTCATTGAAAGTTATGGCCAATTTGAGAGAAGGTTTAATTGAATATTCCACACTGTAGGGAAAGATAATAACTAAACTGAAGAGAGAATTCTTGGAGCATATCTAGTATAAATGATAAAAATCCTTTCCTTGTTTGCTGCCGAGGGAATTGGTTTCTGCTACGTATGCTGGTGTGTTTCCATACAGCACTACAAGTCGGTACTTCTTCAAGACAAAACTGCACCTTGGGAAGAGCAACTCTTCAGGAAACTGGAAAGTGAAACGGATAGGACAGCTCAAGGGCATCGCTGATTAACACAACAGCCTGCTCTTCAAGGTTAGTCAGCTGCATTACATCCTCCTGAGCAGGAAAAGACTAAATTGCTCTGCTCGCTCTTTATTTTTTGCCTGTCACTTCTATTAACATCAACTGCACGCACAAATGGTGCTAATGGCTCTGAAATTACAAGAAAGCAATTTTTACACCAGATAGTCCTACTACAAATAATTTGGTAGACTTCTCAATGAACAAGACCTGCTAAAGGTGCTTCCCACTCAACAGAAACAAAAAAATGTATTTAAAAAAAGGAGATTTAAAAAGTCCTGTATGAAGTATTATTTTTAAGGGAAGGGCCTTATAGCTGTGCATCTCTGGAGGCAGTCACCAGCCTGCCTCTGCTGTTGGGCTGCTAATTGTTTCTGCCTACCGCTGCACCATGGCTGGGCCACATGTTTAAGAAAGAAAACCAGTCAAGATTACTAAAGAGAGCAAACCACCAGCAACAATCAGCTACTTTCATTGCGAGCAAAGCTGAAACAAACGAGGCAGCTCTTGTTCTCCTTCTCATCATCACCCCGCCACTGCCTAAGATGCACTTTCTGCAGTTCCACTGCAATAGTGAGCCATGGGAGCAAAACACCCACAGATCTTGTCCGAGACATCGCCTGCAGGCTTGCTTCTGGGGTGAGAAGCTGGATGAGTAAGAGACCCACCGCCTCTCCCCCGACCCATTGCAGCACCAGGCTGCAAGATTGGGCTTGTCTTGCAGCACCCTACAGGTCTCCAACAGGGACTATGAGCCAGATGGCTCCTCCCGCTATCACCTCTCTTTCCTGACATACTTTTATTTCCCAGATCGCTGCTGTACTGAGTACAAGTGCAGTTAAAGTGGAAAGCCATGCTTGACAGGTGACATCTGACAGGCAAGCATCTGATACCTGAGTTCAAAAGCAGTGTCAGGTATTCCTCAGAGACAGTAACGCAGCCATAAAAATCCAGAGGCTCAGAAGACAGCAAGAAATAAATCTTCACTCTCGTAAATGCAAGCATGGAAGAGCTCCAGAATTTGAAATAGAGACAGTAATGGTCTGACGACTCTATTTACAAGTGACCCAAATATCTGGAGCAGTTTGAATTAAAGGCAGGGTTAAACACATCCACCCTGATGCGAGTGTGCTCTGACCGCTGAGGGAAGCCCGGGGTCCATCAGTTAGGGGAGGTCAGGAGCCAGCCCGCCAGCTGCCTCTGCCCGGATCCTGCGATGCCGGAGCACAGGAGCAAATGTGCAAATGCCAACTGCGGGTCAGGCTCCAGCTCGGGGAGTTCGTCTGTGAAGCCTCTCATTCAGTGTGACTGTCTGTACCACAGCGGTATTGTAATTTCACCTATTTAAATGCCACATGATTAATTATAGCAAATGTCATCAAGTTAGCGCTTTTCAAAAAAAAAAAAAAAAAATTCTTGCTACCTGATCCATACATGCAAAAGCAGGTTTTCCCTGTGCCTCATCTACTGGGTCTAGACAGCCGGGAGGAGGTAATTCCCAATGCAGCGTAATGAGTGACTTGTCCTACGACAAAAACGTTATTTAATAGAATGTAATTTGTGTTCTCTTAGTAAGTCAACAGCATGATTATCACCACAGATGTTCTCTTCAGTATATGATAAAAGCACATTTCTCTATTACTGCAGAAAATCACAATTTTCTTCACCAAGCAGCCTTCTCCCTGAGTCATCACAGCTAACGTCAGGAAAATAAACACATAAACTTGCACTGCTCCATTAGGGATGGTATCAGCCCACAATAGAGCTATGAATAATGCTAAGAAAACAACACAAAATAATAATAATAATAATAATAATAATAATAATAATAATAATAATAATAATAATAATATAGAAAATCATTGGGGCATCTGCAGGTCCTCTGCCGAAAGATCAGTTACAAATATAACACAGAACCGACCGCCTGTTCATTAATGAGCAGGTTATTTGTTGATCTCCAGAGCTGAAATACTAGAAACAACCAAAGGGATATTTGTGAAGGATGCTTTTAAATACATAAATAATAATCAGACTTCTTCTGATGTCTTATAAATTAAGCTGTAGTCCTGAGGAATAATTCAGCAGTTATATATCCAACCCTAGAAACCAGGATTATGACAGGAAATTAAAATACTGTCCCTACCTAGCACAATACATCTATTGTTACCACTGGGCAGTAGTTAAAAAAAAAAAAGCTCACATTTTTCTTCTTGAAGTAACAAAGACATATATTCTGGTTTTGAGATGAATAATATTAGTTTCACCAGGCTTCTCAAAAGCTGCTGCATAACACATCTATTCTGAATGAACATATTCTGTCACTAGGAATAAGAACACTAAACCTGCATTATCTAAAAACATACCATAAACCGTTTGTTCCTCTAGACTTAACTATGGGATGTAGATAGCTTAAATTATCTTTGTTGCTGTTGTGCACATGCAGCTCTCGTGGATTTGAGCTGTGACCAGAAATCCACCTGCCAGGATGCCACCAGCATGTTGCTAAAACGAGCCCAGATCAAAATCCATGACTTGGCTCTTCAGTTGCTGGATACATTTTCCTCAGTTATTTTCTTCATTCTCCCCTAAGATGATCGCTATAACAGCTCCTGGTATCGTGTAATTACTTAACTGGTCAAGTCTGCTGGTTACAAGAGAAAAAATAGTCACTCTCTCACATTAGCTCATCATGCTCCTTTTGTTTCACCAGTGTACACGGAGACGAAATGAACATGCTCATAGTGACCAAACACTGGGGCCATTGCAACTCCTCTGTGAATGGAATTGCGATGATAGGTATGTTGGAAATCACCTGCAAGGGCTGTGCTCATTCACATGCAGCTCCCTGCACTTCACCAACTACAGTTGAACATCTTGAAAACGACACTTACTTGCCAATGCAAACATTATTTTGCCACTCTGCTTTTGAAAACTGTATATTTGACTTCAGAGCATCTCTGATGATCGGATTACATAGAGCCTTAGATGAAATACTGGTGTTTAAACTGTTTTGCGTTTTATGTATTTTTTTACCTCTTTCAACTCAGGACATGGCATATTTTCAACCAAGGAGGTCAGTTAATGACAGAGAAATTGGTCCTTAAGGGAGACACAATTGTAGCTCGTGGTCTACTCCATCCATGGCACTAATCTTAACCGAAACATCTTGCCTCAATCCGTTATCCTCATCCATCAGCAGGCACGCAGGTGGTAGCCCTGCTGTCACAGCCACAGCAGGGGTAGCAGCCGCATCCCATGCCTGATGAATTGTGGCCTCAGGTTCTCATAGTCTTGTGCTCTTGGCAATGGTGGCTTCCAGAGCGGTTTGTATCCTCCCAGGAAAGCACAGGCAAAGTCTAACCCCGAGGACTGTTCCCAGGGTCTACAAATCCTGACTGCACCTGTATCTCATAGCTAGAAATTGATACCAGGCTGATTCTTTTCCATCCCTGTTGAAAACAAGTCCTGGATGCAATGTGCAAAAACAGGTGAAGACTACGGTTCAGGCTGAAAATGGCTTTTGCCCAATAAGAGACCTGAATCTAAAATTCTTTCAGAAAGCTGTTGCCAGCATTCTAGACTATTAAAACCCTTTGTATTTTCACCTGGGTGGTTTGACATTACCTTTACCTCTGACCAAGCCCCAGTACAGCACGTCAGTATGTACACAAAGTTGCCTTCAGCAATTCTTCAACCTCCTCCCAAAGTCTGCAGATCACTCCACCAGTGCTGGGTGTTCTTGTATAGAGCTATTTCTGGATAAGGTATTATAAATGTTTCAGAGGTCTGTACTAATTACCTATTGATTTATTAGTAAAATTTAAGACGTTGATATAATTGCTGTCTTCCAAGAACACAAATTATTCTAAGATTTTCAGTTGCCTTGAGTATGACAGGGACTATAAAGTGCATATATATAAAAAAAAAAAAAAAAAGCAAAAACAGTAGGTCTGCGTGCATATTTTAAAGTCACGCATTTCCTTTCTGCAATACCTCCCTGAACTTCAATTGATTTTAATCTTTCATGTAATAAGGAAGGTATGTAGAAGCTGGGCTAACAAATGCTATCCTCCTCACTCCACCAGCGGACAGTAAAAAGTTATGAAAACACTCATATTGAAAAAGCCTCTTTCCTTTAAAATCCTGGAGCCTTAGAAAAGAGAAGTCCCTGGGGCAATAACCTGTAATCTCTGTATCATCTACTGCTTGAAAAACAAAGACAACTTTGGCAATGTGCACAGGCTCTCAACAGATTGAGCCCAACTCTGCAGAAACGTTCAAGGTGAAAGGAACTCTCTCTGGCACATCACTTCAAGGTGAAGCCCATTTTTTGTTCTCAGGTTTAAGTACATTAACCACTGTCAGAAGCAAAGCTGATTCCTGCCAACTTTTTATCTGGCTATTTACAGAGAAGTTTAGGCAATGGATTCCCTTCTCAAATATTTGTGAATAAGCAGATCAAATTACCAGTGCCTCATGAGCAATGCAGTACTGCTCCTGGGTAGCGGCGAGCAAGGGATAATCTAATCAGTCTGGCACACTTCAAGCGAAAGACCGGGAACTTAATTTGCACGATGTCACTGGTCAGAAAATGCACGTACAGTGGTTCAGTTTGTCAACGGGGCACTGTAAATCTGCTTGTTCTGGGTCATGGGCACACATTTTGCAATTACGGCAAGAAAACACAACGCTGTATACAAGAGAACACATCAGGGATGACTTTGACGTTTAGTTACACAGTATTAAGAGAAGCAGTGCTGAGAGCTGCTGTAACGAGCCCTTGCTTAGGCCCAGAGCAGGCAGTGGTGCTGAGTACTGAGTAATTATGGGAATATCAGGAATGCTTTCCCAGGAGGAGACCAGCATTCAGCTAGCATGCGTGACTTAGTGCCAACAGACAGGCACGAAACTTTCAAAACATGAACAAAGCAGAGGGTAAAACAGCTATCTATTAACTCATACACAATATACACCTTTCTCCGTGTCGGTTTGGTTTTGGCAATATTTCCATATCCCTGGGACAACACT
The DNA here is from genome assembly GCA_013401275.1 of Pandion haliaetus. Classification (NCBI taxonomy): domain Eukaryota; kingdom Metazoa; phylum Chordata; class Aves; order Accipitriformes; family Pandionidae; genus Pandion; species Pandion haliaetus. The sequence continues at coordinate 185,607 of VYZV01045358.1, forward strand.
GTAACAGGACACAGGTGATGAAGTTTCATCATCGCACCTGTGGAGTTGTGTCTTCTCCCTGTGTTAGTCATCTGAAGGTGCTAGTCAGATGCAGTCCAGGTGTGTAGCTTTTATTTAATTGACAACTGTTTAACAGAGATGAGTGTACGAAAGCACAGACTGTGCTAACACAGCCTTGGGTCTGCCCATGGGTCTACCCATCACTGAACATTTGGAAGAATAAGGTACCTGTCTCTCTTGGATGACTTAAAAAAATCTCTCCCGTGGTGGTCTCTGCCTCTGGTTCCATTACATTTGCCTGTGATTCTGCAGAAGAATTATTTTACTTTCATCTAAAATAGTCCAGACTGTATTAGAAACATTCAGTTTAAATGCCTTCAAACAATAATTCTGACCTAGCAAGTCTGTTTAAAAAAAA